>JAPMLY010001369.1:77154-84077 GCA_026401115.1 Tetraselmis chui
CCGCCAGTGGCATGCGGTCCATCGGGGGCGAGCGAGGGGCTACGCGCGGGGGGGCGCCGGGAGTGCACAGGGTGCGGGGAGAGCGAGACGGAGGTGTGGCGTGAGGGGCCGGAGGGGGCGGGGACGTTGTGTGGGAGGTGTGGGGCCAAATGGGTGAAAAACGGAGGAGCAGCGCGAGCAAGAAGGCTATCGCAAAAACAACAGCATCAACAACCACATCATCGATTGGGGGCAGTGAGTGGTAAAGGTGGTGGCGGTGGGCGAAACGGTGGCGTGGGGGGTGCTACCCCGGGGAATCTGCTACTCGCAGCCTCGCATATGTTGGAGGAGTTGGAGGGGGAGAGCGCGAGGAATAGTCGGAAGCGGAAGAAGAAGTGAGCATGTAATGCCATTTCGGGGGGCGTGCTTGTGGTTGGGGGTTGTGAGAGATGAGGAGGGGTGATTTGGGGCTACTCGAGATGGTGATAGATGTTCGTTGTTGCGGATTGCTTAACCAATGCGCGCTTGTCATATTTTGTCCGCGGCACGCCACTTTGGAATGTGCATCGACACGCCGTCGTCGCATTTGGTCCATACAATTTGTTGCGTATACATATGGGGAGTAAAGAGTCCACCATATGGGTAAGGGTATGAGGGGCAATGACTATTTTAGGTCGGCATTTACGTGTTTACAGTGGCCAAAGCAGACCTATATGGCATACTCGGGAGGGCCCTAACATGTCAACCATCAGTCGAGCTCGTAATGGTACATGAGGCCATTCTTAACACGCGGGGGGGCGCCGGGAGTGCACGGGGTGAGGGAAGGGCGGGACGGAGGTGTGGCGGGAGGGGGCAGGGCCGTTGTGTGGCCGGTGTCGGGCCAAGTGGGTGAAAAGCGGAGGAGCAACGCGCGGAAGGAGGCTCTCGCAACAGGCACAACAGCCATTGGGAGTAGTGAGTGTTTGTTAGATATGGAAATACAGTGGTTACACAGGCAGTCAAGCCAGCCCCGCTAGGGGGCCAGGTGTGGGGACTATGGAAGTGGAATAAAAAGAGATATGGCGGCCGGCGGAGGTACCGGCAGGGCCACTTTTATGGGGCTTGTTTGTTGTGTATGGGATGATGAGGGGCTACTGGAGATGGTGATACTCCTTCGTGGATGCCGATTGCTTTCCAAAGTGCGCGTGCCACGTTTTGTCCGCCTCGTGCCGCCTTTCAATGAGCATCGACAAGCCAACATCGCGTTCGGGCCATCAGTTTTCGCGGGTATTTTCATTTTGATGATAACGGTGATAGGGGCATTGAATGGTTGAGGTGGGGTTTTACGTGTGCATCCGTGCCTACGGTCTTGTACTAAGACTTACTACGTGGCAAATTCGGGAGGGCCTTTCGGCATCAAAGGAACATGTTGGCTTTGGAGTTCCCGTTTCAAGTTGAAGTTTTTGTATTATGGAGTTAACGCCTTCTCTGCGACATGTCGGCTCTATCGCTATTAATGATTTTAACTCTCATTCGATATTAACACATCTCACGCCGTCGTAAGGATAGGCCGCTTTTATTGCCCTAAGGCGAACATGTGACATAGGCCAACCCTCAATAGTGCTACCGAGCAGACGGAGCAAAACATAGTGTGTACAAGAAGAACCAGATGAGCACGGACAGGGAAAGTGGGAGGGGAAACAAGAGGACAAGAGTGACAAAAGGATCACGGAATCCAAGCACAGCAAAAGGAAAGCACTACATTGTGCAGAAGCCTAGCAGATTAAACTAAGGAAACTCTTAAGCCACGCCGAGAATGCAACACGTGGAAGCGACAAGCGGCGCCTCACGCGCCGCTCAAGGAAGCACGGGGACGCTTGCGGCCCATGGCGCGGGTGAAGAGCGCCGTGGCAGGAGAAGGCATCCCAGCCGAGGAAGAAGCGGCCTCCATGCCGTCCGCAGGGGCGGACAAACCGCGCAAGACGTTGTCCGCGTGAGCAACATGGACGGCGAGAGAGACCTTTCGACGCCAAGAGGCCAACAACTTGCCCACATGCATCCCTTTAGATGCGGCTGCCTGCTTGGCTAGCTCCGTCAAGAAAGCCGTGGCGTGGCCGCCGAGAGTACCAAATTACGTGACTGCAAAGGGAATGAAGCGGATGTCGGGGCAACCCCTCCGAGTACTTCTCGAACTTGGTCTTCTCAGCACGGCGGAGAGCGACTTCGGGTGACGGGGGGCTAGACACGCCGAGCAGACCGGAAACCACGGCATCAAGGGCAAGTTTTGAGCCTCGGATGCCGTGATAGTGCAAGACACCCACATCCGCGGGGAGACCGTCGTTGCCATTGGGGAGTTGAACTAACATCGTGGGGTCTGTGAGAACCTCGACGCCAACCCCGAGTGCGCCACGAACCTCGGAGATGATTTCCGCAAGGGCCGTCACTAGTAACCAAGAGTGAGCGGTGTGGACCGAAGCTTCTCCGCCGCAACGAGCCAAATGGTCCGCAAAAGCAGTGGCCCAGGCATCATCCGACATGTCAACACCCGCCGACGAGAACGCACCTCGCATAGCTTGAACCGAGAGATGGCAAGAAGCACAAGCAGTGGGGGAGCGTAGAGAAGAGAGGATGCGGGATGAGGGTAGGCCGAAGATGCGATAGACCGCGACGCGGAAAACTGCGTCGTAGTGCTCAGGGAACTTGTCACGGAGCTCGCCCAGGCAACCCGAAGTAGGCGGGTCCGAAGCCAGAAACGCAAGGGCGCCGTGGCCGAGACGAAATAGAAAACGCCTAGACTCCGGCCGAGCGCGGTTGGAAAACGTGGGAGCGAGCTTCGCGAAGCGAAGCAAGTTGACGCGCTCACTGATGTCGGCTTGTAGCTTTGGAAATATGTCCGTGGCAAACGCAGAAAGAGGGACGAGCGAGGGTAGGCCATCAAGGGACTGAGCAATTTGCTCGTTGTTTGATCGGGCTTCGGCTACGCAGCCGGCGCGAGCCACCGTTGGACGTTGCGGGGGGGGCATCGCTAAGGCTGTAGTTATCAAGGGTTCACACTCGGCGAGAGCGTGAGAACAGCACGCAGCATCCAAGCGCGCCCACGACGAAGCGAGTTCTAACGACCACATGGGTTCGTTATCGCCGTCATCTCCGTCCGGTGTACCATGCCTACGGGACACCGCTGTGGTCATAACACTCGCTAACCGTCCATACATGGTCGGGTCCATTGGAACTTCGTCTTGGGAATCCCCGCGCACGCGAGCATCTTGTGTTGTAAGGAAATGAATAGCTGAGCCCACTGCCAAACCGGCCGCTCCGACATGGGCCGCATCCGCCAAGGCAACCAAATTGCCCACCCCCATGCCTCCGAAACGTATGGGAAGAGACATCTCGGAGCGAGTGTTTCGGGGTAGGCTAGCTGCGGGAAGGCCCAATATCTCAGCCGCCACATATAGGGTGGCATTGTCAGCGCGCTCGAGGAACGTTACGACGGTGTCACCGTAGCCCTCGCCCCTGCCGAGACCTCGGGGGACTGTACGGGCAAAGTGTCCGAAGCGGCGGTTGCAATGTTGATGGATACGAAGCGCAGTGTGAGTGTGCCGGTGAGCCGCTAGACCCCTTAGACGTTCGCCGTAGGCCTCATACTTACTTAAGGCCGTTTCGAACACGTCTCGAGCAAAATCGGATGTATCCATTGGCCCCCCCAATACTTTCGTCCGTTCCGTGGAGACATTTACTCCGCGCATGATGTGGCCGTCGGGTAAGTTATCGAAAGCATCACTGACACCCAAAGGGGAATACAAGCAGTTTTTGCGGATGATTACTGTGGGGCCAACGCTAGCATACGCCTCCGGCATAGCGTCGCCAATAGCCACGAGAGACGCAAGGGGTCCCAGGAAGTGACCATTATCAGAATAACATCATACAACGGATTCGTTCGGGGTAATCGCAGCCAATTGTTTGTATACCCGGGAGGCAACTATTGCGAAGAACATGGCCCCGAGAACGCAACCTTGATGGACTCCACGGGTACTCGGGATGCGCATGGCCGGGCCGTGAGCATTTGATGAGTCGTAAACGTACAAGGTAGATGGACGGCCATACAACATAGTAGCGACGCGGAGCAACGGTCGAAGCGCGAGATTTGCTGACAACTCCTCAAACAAGGGACGCCGCAAGAACTCGTTGAACGCGTTGGATGCGTCGCCTTGCATGTCCGCCCAGTCCGGTGAAGCGTCAAGCGCGGCTCGAACCATGAATTGTACGATCTCAGCCCCGCCGCGGACGCCGACCCCAAATTAGTGCCGAGCAGCCAACCATTGAGACACTCCGTCACCAATTACGGCGAGAAGCGCGCGATTCGCAAAACGAACTAGAACGGAGCCAATTCCAATCGGGCGCAGCGTCCCCTTTTGGTCGCGAAGTTCTTGCTCTTGTGCGCGTCGTTGTTCGGGATCAAGCTTGTCTAGCGGGATAAGTGTGGCAGAGGCAAGGAATGAGGCAACGCATGGTGGCACTTCTGCAGTCACGATGGCTTCGGCTAAACCGGTGAGAGTGCAAGGGGAACCTAACGCGCGAAGAGTTTCAAACCTCCAACCGTCAACGTGAGGACTAGACTTTCGAGGGCGTCTAGCAACGACCTCCATTATATCAACTTCCGAAGCGCGGAGTTTGATACGAGGGAGGGAGAAGGGATCCGGCAACACGTCCGCGAGGTCGTCATCGTCTTGTGGGTGCAACCGTGATAATTCCTCGTGCACCCCGCGACCACTTGCAACGGGTTGGAGCTTAGTTAGGGCCTCCATAGCCCGACGGTACTCCCCAACCGCAACTAGACTAGCCGCCCGGTGGGCGACCTTGGCCGAGACGCCGTTATAAAAGGGTTACGAAGGGGAGATGGGGTCGGTACCGGCCCTCGGAAGTGAGGTAGGTGGCGATGCCCGCCCATTGGTAAGGGATGCGTGAGCGCGAGCGGCGGAAAACAATGTATCGAGATTTCCTGACGCCCAATGGGCTAAGCGTCACGGTAAGCGGTCACGGGCTAAGTCGGTCAACGGTCACGGTCACGGGCGGTCACGGTAAGCGGTCACGGGCGCCCAATGGGCTAAGCGTCACGGTAAGCTAAGCGCCCAATGGGCTAAGTGTCACGGTAATCAGCGACCGAGTCAGGGGGCAGATGCCCCGCTTAAGTGAAATCAGCCATGGGGCGCAAAACTAAGCGCGGAAATAAAAGCAACGCCGCCCAAGCCGCTTCCGCGGAAGCCCCTTGGCTAGCTCTACCGCGGAAAGACAAAACGCAACCGACGAGCTCCTCGAAGACCGGCTTGACGAGGCGTACCACCGAAGGGGGGACGACGTTCGAGGACGTACTAGATCGGAAAGAAAGGAGGTAGGACTCGAAGAAGACTATGGAGTTCTTACCACCAGTGGCCCCATGGTCAAGGCACCATTGGACGGCGGGGGGCAAGGACTGGGGATGCGGCGGGGACGGCCGACCGCGCGGAAGCGAAGCTCCGCATGCCGGCGGTTGGGAGGGCGTAGAATTACGGTGAGAGCAAGAATGTTGGTGTCTACTAAGGCCACCGCTCCGAAAGTATATACCGCAAAAAGTGCACGGCGCGAGAAGGTGGCGATCGGCATCCACAACTGGGCAACTGTCGGGCGCGAACGTGCACGTTATCGCGGGGGAATTGAGATGGGCGCATAACGCTTGAAGGGTCGGGAACGACGCGGAGCAACCAACGCACCTCAAAGGAGCGGGGGAGCGCATTGTGGGAGCGGTGGGTAAAAACCGAGACGGAGTATCGCCAGGTCGTAAGGCACGCGAAGGCGCGTGAGCATTAGGTGATGATGTCCGAAGGACACCCGGGGTGGGGGGCATAGGGCACGACCCGGCCCCACCGCCGGGCGACCGGCCTAAAGGTGGCGGTGGAGGACGCCGATAACTATGTCCCAGCCGGATCGCCGCCGCGGCCATCCGGGGTGACTCGTGTGTCGCGTCCTTAAATAAGTAGAGCACGCGGGATCGAAGAAAGGGGGGGGGGGTATGTGGCTTGGACTACACCGGAAGTCGCCCGAGGTGGCGCTGTGTAGTGCCTTGGAAGGAAGATTCTCCGCCGATGTGGTGGGCTCCTCGATGCCGGTCCTTTGAGCCTCTAACCTCGCGTTGCATGTAGTGGGGAGCCTTGGAGCCCGCGATGGAGATGCTCAAGAAAAGAGCAATGAAGTTATTTGGTACCCGTGTACCGATCACCGCAAGGGTCGGATGGAAACTCCGTCATACAACGCCGTATAGATAGTAGTGGGGCGACAAGCAATAAGGGATGACTTTGCAAATAGCGGGCTCCGAGTACGGGTAGTGATTATTAGAATGAAGTTTAGTTAGCGGGCTGAGATAAGTACTTAAGTTGTAGTACCCGTACAATGAGAGCGATGACGCGCGTGCCGATGCCTTGAGCCTTGCTGAAGGGGGATGACCACGCGCGGGCGAAAATTGTAGCGGTACGGGTAGCGACCAAGGATCTCGAGGATGCCAATAGTAGTAGGGAGCGAAGTAGTAATAGAGCAGACGGAGCAATAGAGTAGTAATAGAGCACACGGAGCAAAGTAGTAATAGTTGGATTTCATGCGGAAAAGCACACGCCCCTCTCGCGAATAAGGCACTCAAAGCGACGTTGAGATATCACCCGTACGGGCACTGTGAAGCGGGGCTACACTGTCGCTATAGTTGGTCGCCGCTCCGCACTAAGAGTGCGGGCGAAGTTCTGAAAGCGCTAACAGTCGAGGTTGTCGACTCGTGTTGCTCAATTCCCAACAAGATGTGCGAATGACAAAACATTGCGGCACGAGTGCCATACGCTGACAAAAAAGGAAAATTAAAAACCATACGCGGACACTAGGTAAACGCTCACGCGAAGGTGTAAATTGTAATTGACACCCTACACACCGCTATCTTCAAGGCCTCGCTG
>JAPMLY010001370.1:0-42500 GCA_026401115.1 Tetraselmis chui
CAACCAAGACAACACCCTCCTCGCCTCACTCCGAGACAATGCCACGCACATCACAGACCCTCACAAGTATAAACAAGCATATTGTGATTTCTCTCCCCGCAAAACACACGCCTCCCTCCTCCCCCGCCTCACCCCCCTCTGGAAAAATAACATAACCACATGGCCACAAGTTCTCCTCCGCGCCACCCCCTCCTCCTTCATACTCAAATCCTGCAACTCCATATCCAAACTCACGGGGTCCACCACCCCAATTTCAGTCCCCATTCGCCTTCTCGCCGCAATCCTTACCAAACCCTCCGATACTATCCACAATCGCCTGCCCATCACAAGCCTCACCCTCAAACAAGAACCCCCCCCCCCACCACTGTCCACCCCTCCTGGATTCCCCTCCTTTCCCCACACCTCCCCCGCTCCCCCCACCCTCTCATCTGGCATCCACACCTCCCGCACCGGAACCTCCCCCCCCCCACTGCACCCACCACACACATAGACACAAAACACCTTACCCCCTCAGACCACCACTTCCCCCCCTGCGACGTTACGCGCATCATCTCCAAACATAAGGACACAAACTACGGCAAAACACAGTACATGGTCGAATGGGCCCCGGAACACCTCACGGAATGGGACATACAACTCCAACTCGACGAAGGATTCCGACTCATCTCCTCCACCCCCACATCGGTATGCCTCCCCACCCCCTCCCCCGCCGACTGCTCCATATGTCACAAGCCACTACACACAGACCCCACCTCCACATGCTGCACATGCCCGCACTTTGCCGTCCATTCCCAATGCCGGCCCGCTCAAAGACTCGCCACATGGCAGTGCGACTGGTGTGCTCGCGGCCAACAACACGACCTCACCCGCCTCCACGAGGTCCAGTGGGCCTCATGCCTACAACTACACGACACCATCAGTGAGACCCCCTTCGGCCCCACGCCCTCACCGCATTTAACTCCGGCTTTGTCCCCTCCACGACTCCCATCTTGCCAGAACCAGGACCCCCTCCATGGATGCACCCCCTAATCACATTCAACCACGACCCCATCCACCTAGACCTCGATATGCTCCCTACCTGTAAATTTGCCATCCACACACACCCATCACTACACGACACCACCATACTATGCACTCATGACGGCCGCGCGGTCACCACCCTTAACGCCCCCCGCGTCCGCCATCTATTTCAACTCTTCCGCCCCGACCTCTCGCAACACACGTTCGAAGAGGATGGAGGTCTACCACCTCCTCACTCGCCTAGGCTCCCGCTCAGAAATCCACTCACCCTCACCCGCCACCAGCACCCGTAATAAATGGGCCACTGGAGTGGACCTCCTCACATGTCTCCGCCACACATTCCACATCCAGACACAACTCTACTCCGACCCCCTCTATAAATCCCTCCACTCTCACACCTACCACTCACTATACTACCCCGAAGACATAGTCTTCTCATCTAGCGGCAGCAATGCCCCACACACATGGCACGGCACCAACATAGCCAACCCAGAATACAGCCACGAACGCATGCGCCGCGCCAAGGAGCACGCAATCACAAGCGCACACCTCACAGCCTCTCACACACCCTGCGCAACCATCCTCATACTCCCCCGATGGGAACACACACCATACCGCCACTCCAAATACATCAACTCCCCATACACACACCACCTCTACACCCTTCCCAACGACGCAAACACCTTCCTACCCCCCGACCAACACACTGGCCACCCCAAACCTACCCCATTTGGAACACGCTGGATGGTCAACATCTACCTCGTCGCTAACCCCCTAGCCCTCTCCACCCTACCCTCACACACAGCCATGACCGCACTCCACAACACTCTGGAGTCTATCTACGACACTCACCTCCCCAACCCCATCATCACCATCCCACCTCCACACCTCACCGACTCCTACTCACCACACTCAGCAGGCATCTATCACTTCCCCCCCCAACCCCACTCACCCCCTTACCTACCCCCTCCATGAACGCATGCAACTAACATGCCCCCCCACTAGAGGAATTCTTGCTTGGAACTGGCTGGACTTCGTTTACAAAGACGGCTCCAAGAAGGGCGGCAACTCCCCCCTCGGAGCAGCCGCCACCCACCCCGCCTCGGACACCCGCATCAAAATTCTGGTGACCTCGTCTACCCCTCCCTCCCACACTATTAAGGCTAGGGATCAGCCATCGATGCATCGTCGGTAGTATCATCATCACATGGTGATAGTGCCATCGATGTGATAGGTTGCGACATCGACATCGACACGATGGCAGTAGTGCTAGTATCAATGCCATCAATTATCAAAACAATTGGAAATATTGTTTATCTAAGCCCGATGTATCGATATATCGTCCCAAATATCGATACATCGGCGATAATATCGGCTTAAATTGCCATCGATGTCAGCATCCCAAACTATCAACACTATCAACATCGACAATTCAAAATATCATTACCATCAACATCGACAAAATTCACTTGATCCCTAGCCTTACACACTATCAATCGCGCTGAATTAGCAGGCATTTATATAGTGATCCAACTAGGCCATACCGATCTCCTTACAGACAGTGCGTGCTCCCTCCGCCTCATACAAGGCTATTTAAACTGCCCATCAGGTTATAGACAGAACATCCACCGCGACACACTCCTCTCCATCACACACACCCTCAAAACCCGTTGCGACGCCGGCATACGCACACACCTCGGAAAAATTAAAGCACGCAACCACTCCCTAGGAAACGACCTCGCAGACACTCTCGCTAACCAAGTCGCGGATGGACACACACCCGACGCAACTTACACCACATGCTCAGACGTGGCCATACACCCTCATTCCACAGACCCTAGGGGAACCCGTACCCTACAGATACACCAACCTCAAAGCTGACGCTCACACCTACAACACCAAACACACTCACACACCCCTCTCGCAAACATCCAAACACAGTGCCCTCCTCGCCCGAGCCGCGGAAGCCGGCGCCGACTTCTCTTTCCACAAAAAGCACACAACACTCACCAACATCCAATTCACCCACAAACAAGAATTCATGTGGGGAGTCCACAACACCCGCCTTCTCACACACAACCCCACCCTGCGCTGCCCCATGTGTGGCCAATTCACTAGCAATGGCCACATGCCCGGTAATTGCCCCACCATGTCTCGCCTTAGACAGGACCGACACAATATCGCGCTGCAACTCCTACTCTCCCTCTTGGAACGCCACAACGGAGGTCGATGGGAAACCATCCCTGCGGACTTCGGTAACAAGCCCATCAAATCATTCGCATCCTCCACACCCACCCACACCCCTATTGACTGTCACCCCCCCACCCCACTCACATCCCCACCCGCCTTGTTGTTGCTGACGAAGGTCTCTCACACGACTCCTTAACCTCGTGCCCCGCCATCCTCCCCCCGAGATTCTCCCCCCGCACTACGACCCCATGCACACAAACCCGACTTTATCCGCCTCCTTGAACCTCGATTCGTCGGTCACACAAACGGTCGCCGCCGCTACTCGTCCATTTAAAAGATTTAGATAGGGGAGTGGAAGAACTGCACGGATCACAACCTCTCCCACACAGCCCAATTGATTCGCACCAAATACACACCCCTCGCAAATACCATCCCAGCCTCTGGCCATGTACCGAGGTCGACATCCTCCCCATCGTCATGAGCTGCATAGGCACGCCGCACTCATCCACCATCGCAAGTCTCACCTCTCTCCTCACCCTCCGCACCGACCCTCTTGACAAACTCATCTACAAAGCACGACTTGTCACGTCCCGCATCATTGCACAACTCCACACGCACACTGTTCAATGCCTGAATCATCTCCTACTTGCTTATCGCATCAAATCCCGCACGACCACTCGCCGCGCCCCCGCATACTGCTCCTTCACACGCCCTTGAATGCACGCCGCCGCTACCCCGCATCAGACACTCCCCGGGGGGGAGTAAAACCCCCGAACACCCTTGGAGAGGTTGGATTTAGGTGGTTAACGGTCTAGCCCTAACTTGTGAGTTTCCTATATGGCAAAGTTGGGAGGGCCAAGAGGCAGCAACCGGCGCATACGGTACTTGATGTAAACCGGCGCATACGGTACATGTTGTAAAGAATTTCAATTTCAATTTGCGGGTCAACCCCGATTTCGGGGCGTACCGTGATTCGGGCGCCCCGGAATTCGGATTTTCCACACTTTGGCTCGTGAATACTCCCGAAATCGGCGACACAACACGCGGTTTTTACGATCCCAGGATGTTGTCCGCAAACATGGGAGCACGTGGGTGTGATGGCATGCTTGACGTGGGTGGGATAGGGGCCGGAAAGCCACAGCTTGGGAGGCTTGAAAAAGCCTAACTTTGCCGTACGGTGTCCGATTCGAGCAAACTAAGTTGCAAGTGGAAGCCCTTCCCCCAAGTGATTATTGGTGTCGCCTACCGGCCGGTTTTCGCGTCAAATCCGCCGTCCGATGCCATCCAGCCCTTGGTACAGCCAACTTAAGTTTGTAGGGTTTCAGAATCTGCCATATTCGCGCGGGGCTAGCAACCCTTCGACATGTGGTACCCGCACACACGCTCCGCCAATACGCTCAACAATCAGCGCTCTATATTTCTTCTATTTACGGCGTTGCCCATTTCATGCCCCATCATGGCATTGTGCCGTGCCATTTGCCGTCGGCCAGATAATAAAGGCCCGTGCTAGGGTACTTTGAAAGCTCCCCGCCCCCTCCCCGCCATTTTTCATACCCGGCGATGCGCAAGTTTCTGAGGCCAACGATCCGCGCGTCAGGGTGATTACACTCCAAGTCAACCGTCCCTCAAGCCCAATAGGTCTCTAGCCCGTGCTCCTTGGCTGTGTTTTCGGGCACTTGGCAAGAAAACCTAGTGCACCCGATATGCCATTCTCGGTATTGCCGCTCTGTAGGCGGCCGGGCGCAACACACTCGGCGGATACTCGTGCAATTGTGCCAACATGCTGAGAGCCCAATGTAGTAGTCTCCCGGCTTGTGGCGACACTACGTGTACCGAGCCACGCATAGAGGCGTGCATAACCTGCACATGCACAAATTACGGCATGCAAAATTTCGGCCCCAAATCCAACGTGTGTGCCCACAATAATCGGAGCGTGCCGATAGAGGTGCTCACGTCATTGAACAGCGCGCCGAGGTGTGTTGTTCGAAAGTCATTACTCTACCCCCCAATCGAATTGCATGGCCATCGCGGCTGTGCGTGGTGAGTAATTAAATGGGTGCCGCTAGTAACGGACTTTACGGGAAGAGTGTATTTGAACGATTACTGTGAGTGCTTGCAAAATGCCGCCATTAGATAGTGCCGATGCGCATCACAGGTACTAATTATCATCGGGCATGCTGGATAAACATCTCATATTCGCGGATGGTGGCAGAGTTCACCTAAGATTCATGCTGGATAGTGTCATCATGATAAACGGTCATACCTTTGCGCCACACCGTCTTTTGTGGTGTGAACCAGGTTCGCGAGTTTACGTGCAATGCGAGAACAATCCAAATTTGAAAATTATTTACCGAAGGCGGGCCTGCGTTGCTCTTTTTTCGTTGGACTTGATCTGTGTATAACTTGTACTTCATTTACTATCAGCAAAACAAACTCAGCCCAAATCACAAAACCAATTGTATGTCTGTCCTTGCGACGCGGTGCGTAAATGCCGGCTCTGACGATCCGATACCTTTTCCGTCGCAGGTGCTCAGCAGCGAGGCCGTGCTGCTATTCTATTCCAGACACGTCACTGCAGGCGCGGGATGAGTAGTTTCGAGCGAATGCGACGAGTTGTTCACAGAATGTCGATGACGTTGTGCGAATGTTGTTGAGCAATGCCATGTTGGAAATCACGATCGGCTATATTTCAATTTCAAAGATTTTTTTCTAGACGAATTCATTTACTTACAACAAAGAGCAACGCAACAGCCTCCCACAAAAGAATTCAAATCATTAGTGACAATCTACTACTACGCCTCTTCAATATATATAATCTACCGAATATAATATGTAAACGCGTCATTCGCATTTTGCGGGCGTGATACTCCTCCGCGGCTGACATCGCCGCCGAGTCTTAGATCCTCGGGGCAGAGGGTGCAGCCGCGTAGGTGTTGGGGGCCGGGAAACCCGGCGCGCTTGGGGCCATTCCGTCCGTCAGAGCTCGTCCGCCGTCGGCCCGTCCAAAGGGACCGCTGTCTTCGCCGCCGATCCGTGGCAAAGGGGGCGGGGCGGTGGGGTACCCCGCCGCTGTACCCCCGCCGTACGGTGGCCTGCAAGAGATGAGGGATCATTCTCGTCACAAGTAAATGCTTGGCCCCGCGCAGAGATCAGTGAGAATAATAAATCAATTGATAGGGTTGAGCACTGTTGCGATGTGAAATTTACTTACAGTTTTCATCGATTTGTATGCACGTGTGCTTTCGATCAGCAAGGCCTCATAATCCTCACATCGAAAAAAATCTTAAAACAAAAACAGCGGAGGCCACCAAGCAAAAAGAAGAAGAAAGGAAAAAGCCTAAGCCCGAGGAACAGGAAGGCATGCCACAGCATCAGCACTGCCCTCCTGAAAAGCGTCGCGGAGATGGGAACCCAAAGTACCATTAAGAGCAGCAGAAACATACGCCCGATGCGATTGAGCGGAGTTACCGCCAGAAAATGTCGTATCAACTATTTATTCCCGCTGTCGTGAAAATAGAAATGCATAAATTCATAGAATATCGTTCTGTAGCTAGTATCCCATAGTAATAATCGATACTAGGACACTTTTCCCTGGTATGAAGAACATATAGCCATTAGCACGATGTTGGACAATTTGTCAAATATTTGATTTGTAATTTGCAAGTTCTTGTACCATCTGATTTTGTAATTTATTTGCGTGAAATTTTGACATCAACCTTTCTCACGGATAAATAAAGCAGAAAACGCAAAAATCCCCAAAAAACGCCTTTTGTTTTTTTCTCGGACATACATACAGCTACACAAAACAACAAACAAATTCAGAACGGACCAAGTCCACTGCGATTTTGAATGAGAAAACGACACTGTTTTGTGCCACGGCCGTTGAAGGGTTTTTAAGAGTCGTTTAAGGAGCTTCCCTTTCCATGATTCCTATTTTGTCTCCAGCGAGCGCAGTGGACTAGTACTAGAAATGTATTCAATTGGTTCGTGCATCCGGGTTTATGACTCAAAATGCGGTTTCGTGGGTTTTTACATTATAGCGCGTCATCGATGTGTTAAGCAAGCATGTGTTACAAACGAACAAAAAAATTGTATACAAACATAAAGCATTTCGTGGGCCCCTCTTTTCTGATAGACCGCCACCGGAAACAACGAACATAGCGCCGTGCGGGTACTTGCTGTTGGGGGGGGGGGGTTTACTTCCCTTTCAGAAGATATGTTTTTTCCTGACGTACTGTTAACTGCCTCACCCTCTATCTCCTCACTAAACCCTAAAACCCTAAACGATGTCTTCCAAATAAACCCTAAACCTCGTCGTAATGTTGTTGTTGCCTTGCTGCAGTGCTCCAGACCTTAGGGCCCGAAAGTATGTCACTTGCAGTACTTGAATAATATGTTGGGCAAAAAACGTTTTGTAAAGCGGATGCCAAGAAATGACGAGGGCCGCCACCCAAAACAACCAAAAAAAACTTAATATAATCACCGAATGATATCAAAATATGTAGAATGGATGCAAATCGGCATCGCCGACTCTGCGACCCAAACTGAGTAATCTACGATAGGGAAAGGGCACGCACTGCACTACCGCTGGCGCCGCAGGCTCTCGGTCGTCCATCCACCCGGACGATGCCACGGTCGTCGGGGATGGCTTCGCGGCGGGGTCGGGCTGGTATGGCGCGGGGAAGCCAAAAGCCAAGATGCTCTCGGGGTCGTCGTACTGCGCGGCTTGCTCTTGCCAGCTGGACATGGGAATTGGCGCCTCTCGGAAAATGAAAACAGGCAGCTCCACGCTTGGGCTGGTAATGCACGTACCGCTCATTTCGGCCTTCAGTTTCAACCCGTACCCGAAACGTACCAAGTAATGATCGATGGTCGGCGTTATGTCGGGCCCAATCGCCATTGTTTCCGTGTGCCATTCGGGTGAGGACTTCTCTAGCGACCGCGTGGCGTCCTCCTTCTTGGACGCGGCTCGACGGAGGCCGTGGCCGGAGGAGATGGTCCGCGAGTGGAGACCGGTGTCTTCGATGTAGTCGGTGTTCCCCCGGGCGGTGATGGCTCCCCGCTTGACGAGCGAGGCGGTGACGCGTTTCACGTCGGTTGTAGACCCGTTGGTTACCTGAGAGCCGAATCAAACATTCGCCGGGAAAAAAAAGAGTCGAAAAGTCAGACATCGTGGACGTAAGTGTGCCAATTCAAGCACAAAAGATTTGTGGGTCAACAAGTACTGCGTTATCTACGAAATAATGAAATAAAAAAGTAAAACTGTGCATTCTTATGTCGACAAACTGAAGTGAATCATTTTCAAGCTGAAGGGACGTATAAAGGTCTCAGGTCTTTGCAACGCAAATACGAAAACATAACTTGTAAATTCGATTCTAGTAAAGTATCGAGAAAATATGGGAGCGGGCTATTTTACGAGGTAGGGCCGCCGCTGCCGTCCGACCCGTCACGCCTAAAAAATACCAAGAGTCAAGATGTAGGAGGAGGGGGTCGACTGTAATCACGTCTTTCAGACTGACAGGGGACAAGATTGGATCCAAATTTCACGTTAACTGGCCCAATGAATAGAGGCTCCGGACGTTTTTTATTTAATAGTAAAAGTGAGGATCTATGAATATCTTTCTAAATCGGTTTACTATAACGCAAAATCTTCATTATTAATCCCGGTATATCATACTCGTTTTAGGCAGGAGCAGTATATCTATTTCTTGACTCGGCCGTGGTATCACATTAGTATTATCTAACATGGCTTACTAATATTCCATTCCATTCCACAATTTCTATCATTTCATGATACTCCCCTTTCGCTTCGGAGACAAAGAACCATGCGAATTTCATAGAATGAGCTAAAAGAACCAATAAACCTATTTCTTTCATTGAATAGCCGTAAAGCAACGAGTCGCTCCTGCACAGACGTGTGCGACATCAAGGCTGGAAGCGTATGGAGTTATACGTGTACAACTGGGCCACTAGGCCATACGTACATTCTCGCAGTCACGGAGAATACGGAGAATAGTTGAGGGCGGTTCACCTGCCAGGAGAAGTCGTATGGCTCCGATGTGAAGTACGCTTGTTTGTTGAGGTAGGCGGACAGTCTCACTTGCCCCTTGTTAATGCTGTTGTAGTCACGCAGATTGCGACGATGGTTAACACAATTCTCCAAAAATTTAAACAATATGTCAAAAACGGCACTGCAGTGAGAGCCTTTTCTTCGCAGGAATACAAAATTTCACAGACCGTCACAAAACGGAAGGGTTGCGCTCCTGCAAACCCGAAAAGCGCACATGCAGCTGGCATGACATTTGAAGTGGATGTACAAACGTGGCGGTTTGACTAATATGCTCATGCAATGTCGACATTTCCAGAGTTTTTCTTTCAAGAGTGGTGAAATAAATTGCAGTGCGTGTTGAATTGTTGTGTCCTTAATAATTCATTTGCTGCTTGATTTTAATTAATAGCCTGGGTCATGGAAGAATCTGAGCTCCCTTAAACAGTATTATTTTGTTATATTTCCGATAATTACATGAAAGGTTCCTAAGATTTTTAGAGGCTATTAACATTTTGTCATTTCATTCCATGAACTCCTGGGATGACTCCTTAATTAATTTAACAGGAAACCCTATATAAATAACAAGTATTAAATGCTGGCAAAGGCGCGGGCAGCGAAACAACGTACCAGCAGCAGGAACGGACTTGCTGTACGTCGTCCACCACCTGCTCCTGCGGGTTCGCGAGGTGCGCCGGCACGGGCGCCACCAGGTCCACCACCACCCGCTCCTGAATGTCCCACGTGAAGATACCCGGACGCTTCAGCTTCACGCTCACGGCGTAGAAGACGCACGCGGAGGAACGCGGGTACTGGACTGCGAAGGCGGCGGGGAGGCCAGAGGGCAGCGGCAGGCTGAAGGGGAACTGGTAGTGGCCCATGTGGATAGAGCCGTCCGGGAAATGCGCGAGCGGCGTAGTTAGTGCACATAGTGACACGCTTTCTTCAGCGCTCCGCTCGGTCTGCCGCGTCTGTGACTTCCCCTCCAAGTCCGTGTAGTGCTCCGTTTCCGTCCATCTCACGCGAGTGCGCGCCTCGCCGCGGAACCGCAGATTGAGGTCGGAGCACGAGAGGGGGCCGGTGACGGTGAGGGAGACATAGCCGTTCACGGTTTCGCCGGGGCGGTACTGGTACTTGTCAAGCGAGATGCTGACGCTGCCGTTCCTGTAGTGGTTGCCAGACATCATCTTGCCCAGGGTCCCAGCACTGCAGCCTATTAATACTGTTTCAGCAATGTACCAACTTCACGCTGGTACTGCTACAAAAGACAACACGTACGGCGGTACTACGACACCCTCGCTACAAAGTGCTGCAGCGTGAGGCCGGCTAGCACGGACGCCGGTGCGGGTTTGTGTTATACTGCGCTGCTATTCCGGATCAGCGACGTGAGCCGCAGTGATGGGTTCTTCATCTTCGCTATTTATTGCGCGGTCGCCTGCCACAGCGTCCGTCACATGTCAAGTCCCTGAAAATGCATGAAAATGTTTCGAACAACGTAAAATAGATTTGCGAAGATACGACGATAGATGCACGAAGTTTTCTGCCGGTACATTTGGTACGTTTTGATACATTTCGGTACTTTTTTGTACATTTAGGTACGTTTTATTACGCTTCAATACGTTTTGGTACATTTTGGTACGTCGGCATGCCGCGTCGGAGTTTTTTTTATGAAGCTATCCCTAAGTGGAATTGCGCGGTCGGATTCCACAGCGTCCGTCACATGTCGAGTCCTCGTCATGTGCCGACATTAGCCGTACCCGCTGCCTGTACCTGTACCGCAACTCGTTGCTTTCTTGGTATATATATCAGTCACATCAGTAGGAGAAAACTTTTCTTACAAGAAAAAGCAGTGGAGGCCACCAAGCAAAAAGAAGAAAAGAGGCGGAAAAAACCTAAGCCCGAGTATTACGGTTCAGGCACGTTATTTGTTTCTTATAAATCTTGAGCCGCCCTTTAGGGTTTTCCGGTAGGTTTGATTTGACCCCTATTTCGGCCGTTTACGATACTTGCTATTTGTCATCTACAATAATTCATATTATTGATTCCTAGTAATAACCCATGCGACACGGCATACTTTGGGGAGATACAAGCTGTGGCACCGGAAAGCAAATGACATGCGCACGGAACGATTACACAATTGTCCGCAACGGAAGTTACAAGTAGCCATACGAGTTCGCAACGACTACTAGTCAACGTGGGCAGTATTTGCGGTGAGGGCGTCGGAGTAAGATGCCTTACGCCCGCCACAAAAGACTTTTGTGAATTGATACTTAGTGGAGAGAGGGCCATAAAGCGACATCAATTACCTTCCGATGCGTCGATTAAGCTTGTGACCTAGTGTGCCGAAGACCCGGGATCGATACCCGCGCGGGGATAGTTTCCGGTACATAGTCGAACCACGGCTCAAGATGAGCCCTAACATCATGATGAGACCCCACAACGGCAAAGCCATCTAACACACCATGCCGGGCACGCCACTAGCTACCACCTCCATCCATCGGAGGTGTCTTTATGAGTCGTAAATCTTTTGTCTTTACCGGTGTGGGTACTCCCTCACGGCCAATAAGTCCTCGTCTTTGAATACCCACGCCTAAGGTATTCTAGAAACAACCTTAAAACCACCAACTTGTGCTACGTACTAACTAAACCTACATGTTACCAACGATACGCATTATATGAGATTAGTACGTTCTGATTAAATATTATTATTGCGCAAGCTCTAGAGGAACTATCTAGAATACTATATAGGCCTGTACCCACATGGATTATTACTCCCCGCCCACATTTACGGATGATTATGAGTAATATGCTCGAAATTCAGTCAAATTTCCGATTTGGAATGCATTGCAATCTAAGTGTGGCGATATGTATTGGAATAAGATCAATTAAAATCTGAGGAATTTGAATTTCTTTCTTAAAAATTCCTATACAATTTGACAAAGCCCTCTTATGTAGAAGAGATAAAATTAGCGACTATGTCTTGCCATGGAAAATACATCGATAGTGCCGTGATGACAGTAGAAGAGTCACTGAATATCGCTAAAATACATGTACCATTTAGAGGAAATAAATGATGTCATACGCTAGCACTCAGACAAATGGGCTAGGATATGATACTATCCCCTCAAGCACCAGCGTCGTCACTATGCAACAGAAAAGATTTTGGTGTCTTTGGGGTTCCCGCAGGCTAGCGGTTGCAAAATTTGACGAAGTGTGGGGTCGCAAAAAATTCTCGATAGACATCCGACCGAAGAGAATTGGAAAAGACGTCAACGTGTTTGAATCCTCGCATCGGCTCCCAAGTGTCCTCGCTAGGTATGTTGAAAGGGCCCAACAAACCGTGATCAAAAGTCCAATGCCGTTGGAGTTGAAGGCCACGTCGAGAAGTCGCTCGACCTCAAATCGCTTCGCGTCGTGCACATTCGGAACTCGTTGCGCAAAGTCGGCAAATATTTATGACACACATAAATCTTACACTCCTCCACAAAAGGCCGGACATGCGTTATGTTAAGCATAAGCGAGTCAAGAACACGCTCCCCTCTCACCACGTCAAGCACGACGATACCCGAGTACCGCCCAATTGTAGGAAAGCCGAGAAGCAAGCAGTAAGCCGCCATCCGGGATGGTTAGACCTCAGCTTAAAGCGGGTGTTGTCGGTGGAGTGTGTCGAATGAAGCCCATAAATTCCCGGGAAATTGTCGGAACTACACACGTCATTCTGAGCGCCACGCTTGGGTATTGCTCAAACGCTCATACAAAGCTGCATATTACCCTGTGTTCCATATAACCGTATTTTGGGGGGATTTTTGGAGGGGGTTTGGAGGCGTTGGTGCTGTGTTCAATGCACGAGGTTTGGTTTGCAGGTGTGTGAATAGAGCACGGAAGTTCACACTGTTGGCACGGGTGATTTTTGGAAAGCAAGCCAACAAAAAAGCACATGACGCAGGTTTGGATAAACACTGCACGCTGTAAACATGCGAGGGCGATTGGCTTAGGGGAGGGGCGAGGTCCAACTTGGCCGTTAGGGACGCATCACGTTGACGGTGGTGTTTGGAATGCTTGGGTATGTGCTTGTGCCAACCACACCCGCCCCACGCGTGGCACGCGTCGGGAATTAGGCTCGGAGGTCAATAGGAATGAAGAATTGGTGAACATATATCGACAAACCCCGCACAAATCGTCTCATGAGGTGAGCCGACTTCGATGGGTGTTGCTTGGCGCTGCGGCTCAGCTTTGCCGGAATAATTCGTAAGTACAGATGATTCACATGAAAAACTATCTGTGGGTGTTTGAGCTCCGGATTAGGTGCGTTCGACGCGCATTGAAAAGATACGTGCAACGGTACATGTTATAAAACGTTTGACCATATATGGGTAAGTTATGATCGCTTGAACATTTTGCCCGAAAGCGGCTTGCCCTTGGGTTGTGCGCATATCGGTGGTAAGTCTACATACGCGATTTAAGGCTAGGGATCAGCCATCGATGCATCGTCGATAGTATCATCATCACCTGGTGATAGTGCGATGGATGTGATAGGTTGCGACATCGACATCGACATGATGGCAGTAGTGCTAGTATTAATGCCATCAATTATCAAAACAATTGGAAAATATTGATTATCTAAGCCCGATGTATCGATATATCGTCCCAAATATCGATACATTGGCGATAATATTGGCGTAAATTGCCATCGATGTCAGCATCCCAAACTATCAACACTATCAACATCGACAATCCAAGTGTTGATATCGATGGCAATTTAAGCCGATATTATCGCCGATGTATCTGTGAGGTGCTACTTTGGTTAGGCTAAGATGGCAACCTTAGACTAATAGTAGAACCTAATCTCTGGATCTAATTATACAGCGTAGAGAGAATTAGTAAGATTGTCTTAGGAACAGGGTTTCTTACAATCTGGGTGTGGCGTGATTCTATTCTGTACCGGTCTCTCACCTCTACCAGTAAGTCCCCGTCTTAAATATCCACACCTCAGGTGTTCTAGAAACAGCCTTAGAACCTGTAGCTTGTGCTGTCTGCTAACTAAACCAAACTATTATTGGTGATACAGATTATCTGAGATTATCTGTACCGTCTATCTAATCTTATCGCACAAGCTCTTAGAACTATCTAGAAAAGAACTATCTAGAAGAGATACTGCTAGTAACTCTGTACTGTCGAGGGAAAATACGGCGATACAGTTGTACTGCCGTGATGACAATAAAAGAGTCACTGAATATCGCTAAGATACAGGTACTATTTAGAGGAAATAAATAATGTCAGATACTAGCACTTAGCTAAATGGCTAGGATATGACACTCTCCCCTCCTTAAGCACCAGCGTCCTCGCTGTGCAGTACTCAGGGTCTTGGTTTCTTGGGGGTTCTTGCAGGCCAGCGATTGCGAAATCTGACAAAGTCAGGGGTGCCAGAAAATTCTCGATAAACATCCGTTCGAAGGAATTCGGAAAAGATGTTTAAGTGGTTGACTCCTCGCATGGGTTCCCAAGTGTCCTCGCTAGGTACGTTGAACGGTGCTGCCCAGCGGACCTTAAACAAAAGTCCCGTGCCATTGGAGTTAAAAGCCACGTCGAGTATTTTATCGACTTCAAATCGCTTCGCATCGTGCACAATCGGAATTGGCTGTGCACTGTTGGCCTGTTCTGGTTCTGAATTCCATTTCTCCAGTAAACTGGCGTGTACAACATCGTGAATCCGTACTCCAGGGGGTAGCTTAAGCCGAAATGCAACCGGGGAAACTTCCTCCGTAATGAGAAACGGTCCAATGTAGCGGTCGCGTAGTTTAGAACATGGCTGTTGTACAAACCGTAGATTTGTCGCCTTGAGCTTAACCTTGTCGCCAACTGTAAAAGGTACTGGTAACCGGTGCCGATTTGCAGCGTCTTGCATGTGTGCTTGGGCTGCTTTGACGCAGTCGTGGGCAAATCTGTGCATCTCGACCAGAATCTTCACTTGCTCCGGTAAAGTACGGCTAGGCTCGTTATCGTCAAATGTAGCCGTTGTTGGAGATGTCGGCTCAAATCCTAGCGTCGCCTTAAATGGAGACATAGTCGTTGACGTAGAAACCGCTGCGTTGATCGCGAACTCCACGTTGGTAAGGTGTTGAACCCAGTCGTCGTGCAAGGGGTGCACATAGCATCGTATGACTTGCTCCCATGTCTGGTTTACTCGCTCAGTTTGGCCATCTGTCTGGGGGTGATAGCTCGTAGAGATATTAAGCTTGGTGCCAACAGCCCTAAATAGGGTTTGCCAGAAGTCGCTCATAAACCGGGGATCTCGATCGGATATTAATTTCCGTGGTAAGCCAAAATGCCGAAAAACAGCGCGGTGCATAACTTTTGCTAATTGTTCCGCTGTAATCGTTTTCGTAATTGGCTCGACAATCGTCCGTTTCGTAAGCATACAGACGAATACCACCACAGCATCATACCCATCGCACTCAGGAAGGTCCGTAATCAGGTCAAGCGATACATGCTCAAAGGGCCTGGTCGGTACCTCATGCGATTGAAGGAGTCCATAAGACTTGTGTCGCGCTGCCTTGTTGCGTTGACAGGTAACACAGCTGCGTACATAGTGTTGTACTGTCCGCTTCATGTTAGGCCACCAAAACGTCCGGGTTACTGCTGCCAATAGTCGAATAATACCAGGGTGTCCCGCGGTCGGTGCGTCGTGTAGTTCGTACAATACTCTTGATCGCAATGTAGAGACGTTCGGAACATACAGTCTTGTCCCGTAGGCGTACAAGAGTCCATTAGATTGACGTACCAGCCAGGTAGGCAGAGATTTCCGGGTAAGCAGATATTTGTCCGAATCATAAGCACTTTTGATTTCCGCATGAAGTCCAGAGTCAGGATGTAACCGGGATTCCAGGGAAAAAATCTGTGCGTGTAACTCGCATTCTGCTTCGTCGTTGGTCCAATCGCGTAGCAGCTTCTGTAATGAGTCCTTCAGGTCAGGTCGGCGAGACAGAGCGTCTGCCTGGTTGACTGCTCCCTTCTTGTATACGATGTCCATCTGTCGCTGGTAAGGTGCTAAAACTTGAAGCCATCGCACCTGTCGAGTAGACAAATCGCGCTGCCGAAAGAAGTGTCGCAACGTGTCGTGGTCCGTAATTACTGTAAATCCCGCCGCGCCATCTAAGTAGCAACGGAACTTCAGTAGAGCGTCTCGAACTGCCAGTAGCTCTTGTTCGTGGACAGGATAGTGTACCTCATGCTTGTTCATCTTTCGAGCATGGTACGCAACAGGTTGTAATCCAATACCTTGGTCTTGTAATAGCACAGCTCCTACTGCAAATCCAGAAGCATCTGTGTACAGTGTGTACCTTGCATTAGGAGAAGTGTCAGGAATTACCAGTACTGGTGCACGTACCATCGCGTTTTTAATTTGCTCGAATGCTGACTCGGCTTGAGGAGTCCAGCGAAATTCCGGTGTCTTCTTGGTCAGGTCCGTTAATGGGGTTGCTAGGGTTGCGAATTGGTTGATAAACCTCCGGTAATATCCAGCAAGTCCCAGAAATCCACGTACTTCAGTCACAGATTTCGGTCGGGGCCAATTTTGTACTGCCTCAACCTTGTCGGGGTCCATTCGGATCTGTCCAGCTTCCACCACATGCCCAAGAAAATTGACGCTCGATCGTCCGAAGTAACACTTAGAGAGTTTGATATGCAACTGGTGTCGCTGCAACTCTCGTAACACGAGTCGAATATGCTCGAGGTGTTCGTCGGCCGTCTTACTGTAGATCAACACGTCGTCCAAATATACCACGCAGAACTTGCCAAGATACGGGGCCAAAACTCGATTCATCATCGCTTGGAATCCAGCTGGGGCGTTACAAAGTCCAAAGGGTAGAACGCAGTACTCGAACAGTCCGTAATGAGTTCGGAATGCTGTCTTATGTATGTCGCGCTCTTTGACTCGAACTTGATGATAGCCTTTATACAGGTCCAGCGTGCTGAAATAGTGAGCCCCATATAGCGAGTCGAGTAACTCATCAATCCGGGGTAACGGTGTTCGGTCTTTCCTCGTGAGGTCGTTGAGTTTCCGGTAGTCTACGCACATACGCATGGTACCATCCTTCTTGCGTACAAATAAAATCGGGGCACCATACGGAGATTTAGACGGACGAATCCAGCCTTTTGCGAGTAAGTCTTGCAACTGTACTTGAACCTCCCGGAGTTCTGCTGGTGACATACGGTACGTTCGCTCCTTAGGTGGTTCATCGCACTCCAAATTAATTTCAAAGTCGCACTCGCGAGTTGGCGGTAGACCGTCAGGCTCCTTGATAATGTCCGTAAACTCATTCAGGGAATCTCGTAACGAAGTCGTCCACTCAGGTTGTTGATCAGTGTTGATGTCGTCGACCGCGTCCTGTACTTCTCGTAGTCCAATCACGAAGAGGTCTGCTGGTTGTTGTCTAAGCAGCTTTGCCATCGCATCCGCCTCCAAGTGATGTACTGTCACAGGTACGGTGTACTCGTCGCCAGACACCATAGCTTCGCCAGTTTTACGGTCGCGAATCGTTTTAGTAGACCAATCTATATCCGGGTTGACGGCTTGTAACCAAGGTTGACCGAGGATGATGTCGAATTTATCCAGTTCTGTCGTAATTGCGTCCAGACGTATGTCTAGGGTCCCTACTGTGAGTACTTCATTCCGTAGTCGCTGGCGAGTCGTAGTTGTACTACCATCTGCCAATTTTATCCGGTATTTCTCTCCAGTAACCGTCGGAATGTGATGCTCCCGTACCCACTCAGCCTTGCAGAAATTTTCCGAAGCGCCAGAGTCAACCAAAATACGGCATCGATGTCCGCGTAAGGTGCCTCCCAACACTAACAGACTTGTTCCAGACTGGGTTGTGGATACATGTAGCGTCGCAGGAACACTGTCTTCTAGTCGGACGTTCTTGTTCATCCACCCGTCAATCGGTTTCCCAAAAGTCTCGTAACGAAGAGGGAACTGCTGTTCTCCACAGACTAGATAACCCGTACGCCGTGCCGAAATTAATTCCTTCCAGGTAGCCCATACTGCCCGAGAAGTTGACGTAGCGTCCGGTATCGATCCGGGTCGAACGCGAGCGATATACACGTAGCGCTTATTCTGTCCGGAAGACTCCGTCCCTAAAAGGCGTAAATTTGTTTCGCTCACCTTTAATCCAGTTGTCTCCGTAAGAGCTCGCACTGCTGTGTATTCCGGGGTCGCGTCTTCAATCTCCTGTTTGCCACCAGGAAACCAGACCATGCCAGTGTCCTCTTTCGCTAGTAACACTCGTCGGCCATCGGTAACAAGAGTCGTCGAGTGAGTCCAGTAGGTCTTCGGGGGATTCTGTAGGTTCTGAGGCAGAAATCGAACTCGATCGGTGTCGTCGACGTAGACTTGCGTCGTCCATCTTGTCGGTCCAACATCTTGCCTTCTTCCTTCTATTCCATCGTTCGTGGGGCAGGTAAACACATGTTCTTTCGCCGCCAGCTCGTCGACAAGTCGGAAATTTCGCAGCAGCTTGAACCATGGTTTTGCCCTCCATTTTGGAACCACTATAACCGCTCTCAGATGGGGATGAAGCAGTTTACTCCGCAAATAATGGCCCAAAAAATCTTCTAATTCATTAAATGGCGCATTTAGCCAAATTCTCCGGTACTTCTGTAAATCTCTCTCCTGAAATGGGCGCGCCGGACAGCAAAAATCCTCCGCCACTTGAGAATTAAGGCCGTCATTATCGCTAGCTCCATCTAAGTCGAAAGGTCCGTAGGTCTGAGAGTACTTCAGGAAATACTCCCTATTCATCATCCAGTCGCTAAAGTCCTTGCTCCTAAAGACTGGCCTCAATGTCGTTTGAGGTAACGGGTCTCGTACTTCTTCTGTTCTGGTCTCTTCCTGAGTCGCTGTAGGAGACGAAACCTCATCCTGCAGCTTGCCGCGAGCTGCCGACTCAGGTCTCACTTTCCCGGCCGGGATTTCCTCGTTCTGTCATTCTTCTTGTTCTTTCTGTCTGGGCAGTCGATAGCGATGTGTCCCTTCTTGTGGCAAATGAAGCACTTGCCCTCCTTCTTAAATCTGTCGACCTCCTCTTGAGTGAGGCGTCTAATCTCGTACAGCTCCCGCGGCTTTTCTTCGGTCGCGCCATGCGAATCTTCCTCCAACTCACTGTCGATCTCCTCCGCTGCCTCTGAAAAGTCGCTGTCTTCTTCGATGGCGTTCAGTCGGCCTGTCGAGCGTTGGGTCGTCTCAATCTTGGTCTCCGCTGCCTCCGCTCGCAGAGCTGCTTGAATCGCCTCGTGTAGGGTCTTAGGGTTTTTCAGGGCAACTTCCTTATGAATCGAGGGTCTCAAACCGCGCTGGAAATCATGTACGTTATCTTCTTCGTGACGGTGAGGAAGCTCCAATAATTGTTCTCGAAAATAGTTCGCGTACTTCAGGACCGTGGTTTTCTGTCTCGCTTTGTCCAAATTCAATCTCGCTTGTTCCGCCGGTGTTCTTCCGCAGAATTCCTGAATTAAGGATTTCTCCATCTCAGAAACTCCGGAAAATCCTCCACCGACTTCATCTCCAGTCTGCGCAACTTGGGAGTACCACCACTTCGATAGTGGTCCTTCCAGAAAGCCAGATACCCAGTACACTCCTCTTTGCTCTTCAGGGTTAACGCTGTGATACCGTAGATACCCTCGTGCATGTCGGAACCAGTTTCTCAGCTCGTCGATGTTAGTCGTAGCGATGCTCTTGATCTTGGCTGGTTTGACATCGTTCGGCATCATGCTTGGCATCTCTCGCGTCCTCTCCGATCTCAATTGTTCTCCTCGAAGAAAATTCTCCGTTTCTCGGCTTCTGTTCACTCGTCCTTCAAAATGCCTGAAACCGTTGTCGACGTGGTCACGCAGTTGAGATAGCTCAGTCGAAAAAGTGTCAACTCGGTTACTTAGTCGTTGTAGCATCTCGGTGACGTGTACCGACATAGGCTCCATCGTGGGACTCGATCCTTCTCGCACTGTCTGTCTTCTACCATCTGTCGACGTCGGCTGTGTCGGCCCAGAAGGCGCCCCCTCTGGTCGACCATCAACTTCCTCTGGTAGTCTCTCTCCTGCTCGGTTAGACATCTTCGTCTCGTCTAGCTGTTCTGAGGCTCCGAAACCACGTGTGAGGTGCTACTTTGGTTAGGCTAAGATGGCAACCTTAGACTAATAGTAGAACCTAATCTCTGGATCTAATTATACAGCGTAGAGAGAATTAGTAAGATTGTCTTAGGAACAGGGTTTCTTACAATCTGGGTGTGGCGTGATTCTATTCTGTACCGGTCTCTCACCTCTACCAGTAAGTCCCCGTCTTAAATATCCACACCTCAGGTGTTCTAGAAACAGCCTTAGAACCTGTAGCTTGTGCTGTCTGCTAACTAAACCAAACTATTATTGGTGATACAGATTATCTGAGATTATCTGTACCGTCTATCTAATCTTATCGCACAAGCTCTTAGAACTATCTAGAAAAGAACTATCTAGAAGAGATACTGCTAGTAACTCTGTACTGTCGAGGGAAAATACGGCGATACAGTTGTACTGCCGTGATGACAATAAAAGAGTCACTGAATATCGCTAAGATACAGGTACTATTTAGAGGAAATAAATAATGTCAGATACTAGCACTTAGTTTGAAATAGCGTGCCGCACGGGTGCGGGCGCGATAACCCCAATTGCACAAGCCCGGCAGTGCTCGAATTCGCCCCTCGTAGATGTCGGCGCATTCCATTTTGCGCGCAAAAGCATTGCCTGAGATTTCAGGATATTTGTCAATAAAATCGACGCATGGTCACATTTTCTACTTCCGAAGGTGCGAAATCTTGTCCGGACTTTTGTGGAGGAGTGTAATATTAATCGACTTTTCTTCCTTTCATCATATTGTATTCTTATATATTCTTGTAAAAAATGTTTTTACTGGCCAGCAACACCGCCGACTTCTTCCTCGGCCGGGATGCCTTCTCCTGCCACGGCGCTCTTCACCCGCGCCATGGGCCGCAAGCGTCCCCGTGCTTCCTCGATCGCGGCGCGTGAGGCGCCGCTTGTCGCCTCCACGTGTTGCATTCTCGGCGTGGCCTAGGAGTTTCCTTAGCCTTCCTTGCGCGCGGGGGGCGCCCCCCCACGCCGAGCGCGACAGCGCGAGGCCCGACCCGAAGGGGGGGGTTTGGGGGGGGGGGCCATCCAGGCCCCCCCCCCCAGAATTTTTTTTTAATTTCTATGTAACAAAGGCATAATTTCTTAATAAAAATTTTGAAAAAGGGAGGGTCAGTCGCATGAGTCTGTGAGGTACTAGGGACCTCACCCAACGCAATCTTTACTGCTTGCGATAGAGTTTCAACCAAGGCGGAACTACCGAGATCAACCGGACGCGACCTAATAGCCTCCATTGCCTTTTGAATCATATCTAGTTTCTCCAATACAACTTTGGCAGACACGTTTTCACTAGCGACACGGGGAGAGGTGCTGCCCGCGACAGGATAGTCAAAACCCATCGCTGTCGGATCTCGGGCGGTGCCGCCACGGGTTCCTGTACCAACGTCATGACTAACCGGCCTAAACGGAGAAGGCGGCTGCTCGGGAGAACGCTGCTTGGTAGCGACAGAAGTCACACCGAGCTGGTCAAGCGTATTCTGCCCTTCAAGTGGTGCAGTTTGAAGGTTAGATGGAATCGGAACTGGCACGCCGGGATGCTTCCGGTTATAATGACTAGACCACGCAACCTTTTTATCGGCACGAGACGAAAATACACATCCCGAGACGCCGCACTGCACTCTACGACGCTTACGCTGCGTCACCATCGCGACCGCGTGCTTGACTGCCAGTACTCCGGTAGTCGGTAAAGATCACGCTACGGCGCTATGTCAAAATGGCCAAAGTGTGGCGGTTAGCCTCTGAAAGCTAAACGCTAGCACAAATCTGTTCTAGTCTGTCTAGTTCTGTTGTTGCAAGATGGCAAATGATGTTGTCGAGAGGCAATTGATGAGAGATGTTTCACTGCTGTACTCAGGCAGTAGATGTTGTAAGTGAACAAAGGAATTGTTAAAAGGTTCTGTCACCTCCCTCTACTGCACTGGGCTTAAATAGGTTTCAGCCCAGACTAGTTACGCCTGCAAGCTTCGCTTACGTGTCAGGCGTTAGTGCTGCTCAACCGTCGTCACCTGTCCTCGAGACACGGCCTGCCTAGCATTGGGTTTCACGACGCGGCTCCTTCTGCATTGAAGAACTCGTTCTGGCGCGTCATCTGGCTAGTTAGATTAATTATGCATATCTGTACGTACCGGGAGGTACTGGTCGTACTGTAGCATCAGCACCATTACAATATTGCAGTAGCGACGTACCCACGAGTATACGTCCATCCTGTGGAAAAGCACGAATTGGAATCCGTAACGAGTACCTGTACAATGTACTGCAATGTACTGTTGCAGGACTATACTCGTCACACTCGTACCCTCCCCCTCTTGACAGATCAATGAGGCCGCCGCGAGGCAGACCTCCGTGGTTCTTAGCTCCTTTACTGAAGCAGTTACTGGGACTCGGGAATGCGCGTTGGGAAAGCGTGCATGAAGTCAATGTACGCCAGAGTCTTGGCGAACTTGCGCCATTGGGGCGTCTCCAAGAATTCTTGTAACGCAATTGTTCGATGCACCTCGTTCAAACGGTGCCAGACAGGTGGAATGTCGTCATCACTGAAGTGCGTCATGAAGAGCAAATATTTGCCTCGTCGCCCAGGTAGCGACTTGATGCACACAGCAGAGATGTGCGACACGTCAAACTCCTCATCGTCTCCTTCAGGTACAGTTACTGGGACAGCTGGTCGTAGCGGAGCGGTAGAGCAGGGTCGTAAGTTGTTAACATGGAACACAGGATGTAAGCGTACTGTCGCTGGTAGTTTCAATCTGTAACTGTGTTTTCCAATCTGCTCCTCCACTGAAAAAGGGCCGAGCTGTCTGTCTCTGAGTTTCCTGTTCGGTTGTCCTCGCAGAAAAAGATTTGCTGTGACGACTGACACCTTGTCTCCCTTAGCGAAGTGTGGCGCCGTAGACGGTTCTGTGCTCGCCTGCATCTCGTCCTTATGTAGCTGTAACACAGAGCGTACCAGGTTGTGCACTTCCTGTAACAATCTTAACAGAGCAGGTCAGGAGGCTCCTCAGGAGAAAAACCAAAGTTAGCCTCGAACGGTGTGTGCTCAATTCCGAGTGCACGCGAAGCGTTGTACGCAAACTCCACTTGCGGTAAAAGTGTCGACCAGTCAGAGCCATCATAGCAACAGAAGCAACGAAGAAGCTGCTGAAACGTGCTGTTCACGCGCTCTGTCAATCCGTCTGTTTCTGGGTGTCGGCTGGAAGACATGTTCAGACGCGTTCCAAGGCGTCTCCAGAGTGTCTGCCAGAAAGCGCTGACAAATTTTGGGTCGCGGTCGCTGATTAGCACACGGGGAAGTCCATGTAAGCGGTAGACTCCCTGTAAAAACAAAGTTGCAGTTTCTTCGGCAGTAATCGACTCTGTACATGGCAGAAAATGGGCCATTCGAGTTAGATGGTCTACCACAATCAGCACACTGTTAAAGCCGTTGCTCTCAGGCAAGTGTGTCAGGTAGTCAAGACCAACTGTGTGCCACGGTCTGGGTGGAACAGGTAATGGGTAAAGAGTCGCAGCCATCTGCGGTCGAATCTTCGCTCGTCGGCACACGACGCAGCGTTCACAAAAATCTTTCACGTCTTGGCGGATTCGTTTCCACCAGAATCTGTCGAGTGCTTTAGCAAGAGTGCTAGCAACTCCTCTGTGACCAGCTGACGAACTTTCGTGCAGCTCTGTGATCAATCTCAGTCGGAGCTCAGAGTTCTGTGGAATACAGAGGCGATTGAGACGCCAAAAGTACCCATCTCTGGCTTCTATCCGGCTGTCTCTTGTCCACTCACCATCGTCCCCATAAAACGAATCTTGTGAGAACCCCTCGCGAATGAGATCAGCGAACTCAGGGCTCAGCTGCAACGCTTCAACAGTCAGTGAATTTAACTGTGCGTCTTCAAACAGCAGCTGGGACTTCCGTCGTAATTCTCGATCTGACGGAACCTCGCCATCCCAAAATAAGGGTACTGTGGCCTGAGGTACGAAGTCTGGACGCCGGCTTAACGGGTCGGCTTCGTTCAGAGCTCCCTTGCGATATGCAAGTGTCATCGAGCCCACAAACGGTTGCAAATCCCGCAGGTATCTTGCTTGCCGCTTGTTCAGCCTGTTGTTCGGTTGCCTGAGCAGATGTCGCAGTGTGTCGTGGTCTGTTACGACAAGGAACTTAGAACAGCCTTCAAGATAGCACCTCCAATGCTTGACAGCTTCGCATACGGCCAAAGCTTCTAAGTCGTACGCAGAGTAAGTGTTACCACGCTCAGCTGGATTCAGCTTACGCGCCCAGTAAGAGACTGGTTGAAGACCGCCTCCTTGGTCTTGCAACAGGACTGCTGCAATCCCCACTGTTGATGCATCTGTAGCCACGGTGAACGTCGCGTCCGAGCCGACCTCCGGAAGGATCAGGCATGGCGCGGAAATGAGCCGTAACTTGAGAGTCTCGAAGGCTTCCAAACAGGCAGGCGTCAGCGTAACCTTCTGTGGCTGGGACTTCCGCAGTAAGTCCGTCAATGGAGCCGTAAGGTCGCTAAAATGGTGTATAAATCTCGCATAGAAGTTGCAGAACTGTACGAAACTGCGAACCTCCTTCTGCGTCTTGGGCACTGGCCAGTCTGCAACGGCCTCGACTTTCTTTGTGGAAACCGAAATTTTCCCGGCTGACACAGTGTAGCCCAGATACTCCATTTCTTGCAATCCGAAGAAGCATTTCTTAAGGCGTAATTTCAGCCCTTCCTCCTTGAATCGCTGTAGCACTAGACGTAGGTGCTCCAGGTGCTCTTCCAGAGTTCGACTGTAGATACAGACGTCATCCAGGTAGACTGTCACGAACTTATGTAAAAAGTCGCGAAGAATGTCGTTCATCATCCTCTGAAATGTAGCTGGTGCGTTGCACAGCCCAAACGGCATGGCGACCCATTCCATTAAGCCATCAGGGGTCTGAAAAGCCGTCTTGTGAACGTCCTGATCACGCACTCGAACTTGCCAGAATCCAGAAGCGAGGTCGAGGTGTGTGTAAAAATTCGCGTCCTTAAGTTCGTCCAGAGTGTCGTCCACACGCGGTAGCGGGTAAGCATCTTTACGCGTAACCTCGTTAAGACCACGGTAGTCAATGCACAGACGTAGCGAGCCATCAGCTTTTCGCACAAAAAGAATTGGCGAGCCGAACTCACTGTAGCTGGGGCGTATCAAACCAGCTTCCACTGCGTCTTTGAGCTGTCGATTAAGCTCAGCGCGCTCTGCGGGTGACAATCTGTTCAAACGTTGGCGTCGCATTGGGCCAATTGTTTCAATGGGATGATCCCACTGTCGGCTTACAGGTGGAGAGTCGACAGGTTGCAGTAACTCCGGGAAGTCATCGAAGAGTATCGACCGGAAGTTGTCACGTTGTTCTGCTGTTAGTTCCTCTCCAGTGTGGAAGTCTGTCGATTGTTCGGCGGCTGATGTAAGTTCAATGACGTAAAAATCAGCGTGACGTCCCCTGCTGCGGCGCGTCTTGCGCATAAGCTTCTGAACTTTCGTAGACGACAGGAGTAGACACTCAGGGCGTCGTTCCTCAAGTGTAGTCTCCACTGCTGTGCCGTCCATTAGTGTAAAAATTCTGGTTGTACCAAATTGTAAAGAGGCATGTTCGTCATCAAGCCATGGTAAACCGAGGATTAAATCAGCTGTGCGTAAATCACGTAAGACGTTGAAAGTCCGTTGAAACTCGTGTCGAGCCAGCTCAAAAGTGACGTCACAGACTGTCGTAGAAGTCACTCGTTGTCCGTTAGCGAGTCGAACTGGAGTCTTACTTGCAGACTTTCGAGTCTGTAAAGCAAAGCGTCGTACAAAGTCCTCTGACACAAAATCAAGTGTCGCAGCGCAGTCCACTAATCCAGAAATTTGGTGTCCGCCATCAGGAGTTTTCACAGTCAGCTCAGTTCGAATTAACGGGCGAGCTTCCGTGAGGTCAGTCAGTAGTGCTGTAGCTGGCGAAGAAAATTGTCGCAGCGTAGCGATGGACTGTTCCGAGTCGTCTGTTGGTACAGGTACCGAGTCGGGTTGATCAGGTGCTGTAGGTTCTGGTGAGTCGTTAAACGCACAATCTGCGTCGACTAACCACAGCTGTACAGGCCAAGGGGCTGGAGCAACCACCTCCTGTTGCGCTGGGTTCTCCAGTGACTGACGTGTAAAAAGCTGTGTCCTTGCTGGGAATTCTTGATAGAGTTTCCAGTGCTTAGTCACCTGAGTAAATTTCGCCCACTTCGGTAGTACAAATACAGCCATCGTAGATGTCGGGGATGTTCGACGACAATCCTCAAAATGCTGCGCAATCTGCTCAGCTAACTCCCAGGGTGGGTTGATGAACACCCGTTCTCCTGTTAAATCTCTGTCTAGAATCGAGTCACTCGGCGAACAGTGAGGTAAGTCACCGTGCGAGTTAAGACCTTCATCATCAGCACATCCCTCCAACGTGAAGTTGAATCGTGCATGCAGAGAGTCAAAGACTGAGTCAACCAGTTTCCAATCAACTGAACGTCTGGTTACAGGTTTACGACTCTGTCTCTGCTTAGTCTGACGACGACGACCTGCTACTTGCGTTACAGGTGTCGCAACTGTAGTCGATGGAGATGTCGAAGGTGTTTCGACGACCTCTGTCGCTAACAGTGTCTCAGAATGAACAGTAGATGTAGCCGGCTGCTCCAGTTCATTTGTAGAACAGCCTTGCCACCATCATTGCTTCTTAGGTTGCATCGGTGCCTTGCCTTTGAACTCCGGACATTGGAACAAACGGTGTCCCTTCTTGTGGCACTTGAAGCAGAGTCCTTCGTCCATGTGTCGCTTACGTTCCTCAGCTGTCATTGCATTTGCGAGTGAATTAAAATCTTCGCGGCCAGATGTCTGACCACGTCCACCATTGTTGCCACCTCCACGTCCACGTCCGCGGCCACGTCCACGGCCACCTTTGTTACGTTTCCAGACGTTAGAGGCTTCCTCGAAAGGGTCATCAAGGTTGCGCTTGCGTGAGGGCTGGGCAGATGGTCCAGCAGCAGACTTTGTATTGCCTAGTTCCGGCGAATCTGTCACTACGTCATTCAAAAAGTTTTGCAGCTCCACTAGCGTAGTCTGGTATCCCTGACGAGCTCGGTGTGACTTAGCTAGTCTCTTGAGCGCTTCGTTCGATAGGCCATTAATGAAGCGTACACACTGTACCTCAGCTGTCAGGTGTTGACGAGACCGACGTAAGTAGTCGTTGTACTGTTTAGTGAAAACCGCGTAACTCATCGTGTTGCTCTGCGTAAAGTTTAGCAAAGCGTTAATTGCGTCGTCCTGAATGTTCGGAAGAAACGTCGACTTGCGTAACTCCGCAACAAGCTCGTTGTACGTAGATGGAATTGGAGGCTGATTTTTCCGGTTCAACCACCACCCACCTAGGTGTCCAGAAAACTGTGAAGTAACCCAGAACACTGCATCGTACGAGTCAGCCGTAATTCCAAGCATTATAAAACGCTGAGGCTGTGCTTCAAGCCAATCCTCCAGTACATGAGGTACCTGACCATTCTGGTACGGTGAAGTAATAGCAGCCTTACGCTGAGTCTCCGTGAGGGTCACAGATAGTCCAGCCAAGTTGTGGGTAGGCATCGGCATTCCCACTCGTAAATCTGTAGGTCCTTCACCAGTCAGTCGATTCCGGGACGACGTAGGTGCCATCCGGATTAACTGTCGACTGTCCCAAAACAGCCTGCTCGACCTGAGCAGGTGTACGTAAGTTGTTCGTAGCAAACAGGACAGGAATAGAAGCCGAGTACACGTAAACAAGCTGTCGTCCTTGAGGTAGTGTAACGTTAACAGGTTCACCACTCAACAGCGTCAAATCATCCGATGTCAAAACAAGACCGGTCTCCTCGTGTAACTCGCGAATAGCATCGTCGACATGCTCTTCGTTAGGTAAGACAGAGCCAGCTGGGAACCAAGTTTTACGAGAACGAGGCTCACGCTGAAACACCAACTTCAAGTCCGACGGTTTAGTTCCTCCGACGTGAATTACTAAAACCACGTAATGTCCAGCTCCAAGAGAAGCCATCTCAACTCAATTAAACAACGTCGAGCAGATCAACGAGCAACGAAAGCGTGCGTCGACCAAAGAGCTCCGAAACCAGTGTGGCGGTTAGCCTCTGAAAGCTAAACGCTAGCACAAATCTGTTCTAGTCTGTCTAGTTCTGTTGTTGCAAAATGGCAAATGATGTTGTCGAGAGGCAATTGATGAGAGATGTTTCACTGCTGTACTCAGGCAGTAGATGTTGTAAGTGAACAAAGGAATTGTTAAAAGGTTCTGTCACCTCCCTCTACTGCACTGGGCTTAAATAGGTTTCAGCCCAGACTAGTTACGCTTGCAAGCTTCGCTTACGTGTCAGGCGTTAGTGCTGCTCAACCGTCGTCATCTGTCCTCGAGACACGGCCTGCCTAGCATTGGGTTTCACGACGCGGCTCCTTCTGCATTGAAGAGCTCGTTCTGGCGCGTCATCTGGCTGGTTAGATTAATTATGCATATCTGTACGTACCGGGAGGTACTGGTCGTACTGTAGCATCAGCACCATTACAATATTGCAGTAGCGACGTACCCACGAGTATACGTCCGTCCTGTGGAAAAGCACGAATTGGAATCCGTAACGAGTACCTGTACAATGTCATGCAATGTACTGTTGCAGGACTGTACTCGTCACAAAAGCAAGTGACTAAATGAGAAGGGGGTCGGCCCATCATGTCAGCAGGAGAATGATTAAAACATAAAAGCAAAAGCAGACTGAAAAGAAAGAACAAGAACAGACTGCCAGGGAGTCAGGGACTCAGCGAACGACAACTGAAATTGTCCATTGGTCGAGATCCAGCCGGGCAGCTGGCAGATGTGCAGACCACAAGCGTGGCAGAAGCGAGAATGATTTACAACGTCTGTTAACCAGCAGTCTTGAACCGTCAAGTGATCGACTGATCGGTACGGTATGGGACTACGGGAGTGCCCCGAAGTCAGCCGCCCCGTTTACTAGTCTATCAGAAGTATTTCCGTGCACGGCAATGCGCGGCGATTTTGCCACTGCATTAACTATACCAACAAACCGAAATGGCGTTAACAATGGCAATGGCGCGGATCTATCAATGGGAAAACATCCCGCTTTCATACGCGTCTGCCCCCCAGCTGCCCCCAGCTCCTCCCCCCCCCCGCCCCCCTCGTTAGAGTTCTCGGCTTACGTGAAGCATTTCATTTATTGGTGAATCATGGCGACTATATTTACGGTTGATAGAATATATTGTGATATTACCAAGGATCATTTTATCATCATTACTATTTCAGATCGGTAATAATTGAATGATATCGTCACAATTTATATAATTAATTTCAAATTTGTAAGATTAATGTATTATGGACGGTATACTCTATTGTAAATGTAGTAATATCACATGTAAATGTTCATGCAATCCCTGTATTATATGCATATATCGGTTTCTCAAAAACTTTTCTTTACATTGAAACTAATTCGATATCTGCCGGTTCGTATTCCATCCCAAGTCCAAAGGGAGCCAGGCGCCCAAGCCGGCTACTAGGCGAGCCGGACGAGCCCCCTCGCCTAGTACGTGTCCATTTCTATTGCACTCACGCTATGCGTGCTTCTATCGTATTCGCCCCCTTTTCGCCCCCCCACCATGCTCGAAAAGCCGTTTTGCCCCCCGCATGACGACCCACCCCCCGAAAGTGCACTTTTTCAAGGTAGGTATCCTGAGTTTAATCTGCTAGGTTTGTGCACAATGTAGTGCTTTCCTTTTGCCGTTCTTTGGATTCCGTGATCCTCTTGTCACTCTTGCCCTTTTTTTTTTCCTTTTTTTTTGCGCCCCCGGGATATGGGACTGGCAGGGAACCCTTTTTGTTTCCCCTCCCACTTTCCCTGTCCGTGCTCATCTATTTTTTGTAATCAAGATAAACCGCCGACTCCGGCCCATCACGGCGGCGCCGTTTTAGTAGTTAGCGACAGTTCTTGGGCAGAAGGCCTTCCAACTGTGTTACCACTACAGCAGCAGTCGCCCCTCGCTTGCCATTACTGCCGCTGATCCTTCACCCACGGGCTCAGTCAAAGGCGGCTACCGGCTGTGGTGGCCAGCACAATCAGGCTTCACCTAGATAACATATCTGTGTTTGTGTAACGGCGCCGGTGCTTACCGAGATTCTCTACCGATCCGGCGTTACCTTCGTCGGTGCGCCCGTCAGGACAGCGGCCGCGTGCTGCCCGCCCGCCACCAACCTTGCGGCGACACTCCCCTACCCAAGCGACGTTAGCGCGGCCGTTCGCGGCCGCCTGCTTAGTGCATCACGATGACGACACTACAGAAGATCAAGGAGATTGAGGATGAGGTATGTGCTGCTATTCTCTGACGCTCGTGCTGGCCTGGCGGCATCTGTTGAGTTATCGGCGCCGTCGCTGATCTGTGGCGCGGATCAGTTCACTTCCCATTTTGGTTTCGGAGCCTCTCTGCCCTCCTTCGCTACTCACGTGCTCAAATTTTGCGCTGGGCGCCCCCCCCCCCCCCCCCTCTTTCTGCTCAGATGGCCAGGACGCAGAAGAACAAGGCCACGGCATCTCATCTGGGAATGCTGAAGGCCAAGCTGGCCAAGCTGCGCCGTGAGCTGCTGGAGCCGGCTGGAGGCGCGGGGGCGGGCGGAGGGAAAGGGGAAGGTGCGGGTTTGGTGGGCGGTGTTTCAGGGTTTGACTGGCTGGAAATACTGCACGTGACCAAGGTGGAAAGGGTGGGAGAGTAGGCGGTTAGGTGCGTGAATGGATGGATGTGTCAGTGAGCGAGTAAATAAAAATATGATAGGTGGATGGGTGATTAATTAATTTCGCGAGCGAGGTTGTGCGCGCGCGCACATGTGTGTGTGTGTGTGTGTGTGTGTGTGTGTGTGCGCGCGTGTGCGTGTGCGTGTGCGTGTGCGTGTTAATGGCAAGCGATTGAGTGGCAAAGTGAAAAAGTGAGTAGGTGGTTGAGTGATTGAGCAATCGAGTGTGTGTGCGTGTGTGTAGACGTGGAAGGTAGGCAATTAAGAGAGGGGGTGAAAGAAAAAATGGGTGGTGGGTGAGTGATTGAGCAACCATGTGAACATATACGTGTGTGTATGTACGCGGATGGTAAGAAATTGAGGGAGGGACTGGATGAAATTATGGGTGGGTGCGTGAGTGACTGAGAAGGTGGGCGCGCGCGAGAGTGAGAGAGAGAGAGAGAGAGAGAGAGAGAGAGAGAGAGAGAGAGAGAGAGAGAGAGAGAGAGAGAGAGAGAGAGAGAAAAAGAGAGTGTGTATATTTGTGAGAGAGAGAGTGTGTGTATTTGTACGTGGATGGTAAGAAATTGAGGGAGGGACGGAATGAAAATATGGGTGGGTGCGTGAGTGACTGAGAAAGTAGAGAGAGAGAGAGAGAGAGAGAGAGAGAGAGAGAGTGTGTGTGTGTGTTTGTACGTAGATGGTAAGCAATTGGGTGAGGAGTGAATAACAAAGGGGGTGGGTCAGTAAATGATTCAGCAATCATACGAGTGTGTGTGTGTGTGGATGTGGATGGTAAGTAATCGAGTGAGGGAGTAAGTGTGGCTGTGACTCTGTAGAAAGAACAGAAGAGAGTGAGTTTCAGCTGAGTGAGCGATAAAGTTGGGGTACGGATGTCCATACAGAAAGCTGAATGAGTGCATGAAGAATTAACTAATTAAATGGATGAAGCCACACAGTTCTGGCTTTCCCACTTAACTTATCCTTTCATTCAATAACCCCTTGAATCGTAAGCACTTATACGCTATATCCTTGTCACTTGAGCCCCGTCGTATGCCCCCCCCTCCCCCCCCCCTTGTGCCGTGTGGACCTGTCTCTATGTGGCCAGGCTTCGATGTAAACAAGGTGGGCGACGCGAGAGTGGGGCTGGTGGGGTTCCCATCGGTGGGGAAATCGACACTGCTCAACAAACTGACAGGCACATTCTCAGAGGTGAGGCGCATAAACACATGTTTCTAAGAGTGGCGGCCCCTTTTGCCCCCCCCCCCCCCAAAATCACCGGCGACACTTGGCTGACAATGACTCGCTTTTGCAATCCCTCAGGTTGCGTCTTACGAGTTTACCACTCTGACTTGTATTCCCGGGATCATCCGCTATCGAGGTCCCACCCCCGCGCGCCCCTTGAATGAATGAATGGTCAGCACACACACGCACACACACACACACACACACACACACACACACACACACACACACACACACACACACACACACATATGCGCCCGGGCACGCGCAAGTATCCAAAACACAATATGACGCTGACGTGCTCTCTCATGCGTACACACGAATGGTCATATTCACATTCGTTTTGTGCAATGCGCACACGCACATACCCCCCCCCCCCCCCTTACACACACACATACACACGCGCGCACAAAACGCGCGCACACACGCACTCTGAAATGCACATTTGAAATACCATACTCTTATACGAAGTAACGTATTAACGTCTGCGAAAAGATCTTCTGTCACGCACAGAAATTCATCAGCGAACACCTCTCAACACCCAAGATGGGTTTATCAACTCGCTCAGTACACTCGCGCGCCACCACTCGCAGCCGAACTTGCGTTCCAGTACATTCACTTGCCCATCTTTCACCCACACCGCCCGACCTTACAACCACACGCTCCTTCTTTTATCTCCGCTCAGAGATACACGCACACACACACACACACACACACACACACACACACACACACACACACGTACACGCGCGCGCGGTATTATTTATCTTGAGTGCAGAGAGTGAGCGCGTGGGTGTTGATGGGTTGCGCAGGCGCAAAGATTCAGCTTTTGGACTTGCCAGGAATCATTGAAGGCGCAAAAGACGGCAAGGGTCGCGGCCGGCAGGTTATCTCCACCGCGCGCACGTGTAATCTGATTATCATCGTGCTGGACTGCCTCAAGCCCGTCACACACAAGAAGCTCATCGAGCACGAGCTGGAGGTGAGCTGGGCGCACAGCGGGAAACTCTTATATCACTTTCCCCTACATCATAACCCCCCCCCCCTCCCTCCCCCCTCCCAAACGCACACACATTTACCGTTCACAAGCTCTTGATGTCTTGGAATTTCAGTCCAATTTTTTGGCAAGGGTGACATTGTGGAAAGGAGGCGGTTCGACCGGCATTGCGCTGTGTTTGACCGGGACAAGTGACTGAATGAGTTAAAATTTAATGAATTAGTCGATTTACACTGATTTGTATGATCCCTTACCCAGTGCGAGTCGCTGCTTATTGCAGAATGGTAATGTTGGGCTTTAGCGTGGTTGGGTTTATTTTGTACTGAGAGAATTGGGGTTTTTTGTGGTAGTGTTGTTTGAAGAGACACATCCCAGACGCCGACGTAGAATTTTAAATAAAACAGTACTCAAACGACAGCAAAGGGATTGGAAAGTAAAATATGGTAAAATGAATAGAGAAATGCGAAAAACACTCGATGCAGAATTTTCATACACATAAAGCATTAGCAACGAAATCTGCACACGGCAGTAAAGCAAGCCACAATGGACAGGAATCCATCCACAAAAGAAAATACAGCTGATGAATATGATGTGAGAAATGCGCAGGTTCTTTCCAATTTATGATTCTGAATATTTGTTTCGAACGAAATAGACCTACTTGATGTTGACGTATTAGAAGGTGCAGTGGGGCAGCCCTCTTCCGCTCGTAGCTGAAGCCCGCCCCGTGTGATGTTGATGCTTCCACCGCAGGGGTTTGGCATCCGGCTGAACAAGGGGCCGCCGGGGTTGGTGTTCAAGAAGAAGGACAAGGGCGGCCTGTCGCTTACCTCCAACGTGGCGGACCCCCAGCTTGACCTGGACGACGTGAAGGCGGTGTGCTCCGAGTACCGCATCCACAACGCGGACGTGCACCTGAAGGAGGACTGCAGCGTGGACGAGCTGGTGGACGTGATCGAGGGCAGCCGCATCTACATCCCCTGCATCTACGCTGTCAACAAGGTGGACCAGATCACGCTGGAGGAGCTCAACATCCTGGACAAGCTGCCGCACTACTGCCCCGTCTGCGCCTACCTGGAGTGGAACCTGGACGGGCTGATCGAAATGTGCTGGGACTACCTCGGCCTCCTCCGAATCTACACCAAGCCAAAGGGGAAGCTGCCGGACTACAACGACCCGGTGGTGCTCCCCAAGGACCGCAACACCGTGGAAGACTTTTGCAACCGCATCCACAAGGTGAGCCACCCGTTTGAGTAGAAAACGGTCGAATATGTCATTTTTGTAAACAAATTTATGACAGGGTTTATAGCTTAATACGAAACCCTAAAAAGTCACCAAGAAGATATGAAGGCAACTATTCCGCAGACGAGGAAAGTTTCACCATTTTTTCCTTTGAGTCTGTGACCTCTCTGGTGAAGTTAGCTTGTAATTGTAATATGCATTAGGGTTTATCAAAAATATTAATATTTGGTCTACAATTCGTATTTGATTACAAAATATTGAGTGATGGTTGCTCCGAATCTTGTTTCTAGCTTTACTCGCCGTTCTGGGCGGCGTGTTGATGTTCATTTGCCTGCGCGCTGAGGTGATGTTGGCTGCGCTGTGCAGGGCATTCTGAAGCAGTTCAAGTACGCCTTGGTGTGGGGCTCCAGCGCCAAGCACCGGCCGCAGCGGGTGGGCAAGGAGCACGTGCTGGAGGACGAGGACATAGTGCAGATCGTCAAGAAGATTTAGGGGGGCGGTCTCGGTTGTGGCGTGCCTACACGGCGTGGTAGCCCTGATGAAGAATGAGACGAGCTGGTTGGGCGGCTCTCGCGTGGGACAGTGTTAGCGGAGGTTGCGAATACATTACAGCAAAGAGTGAAAGAATGGAATGGATTGAATTTACCACTATTCCACACTACGCACCTCAAATATATCCCGCACTGGCATGCATTTAAACTGCTATTTCCCCCCGTCAACTTTGCCATCAACTTATCCATTCTTTTTCTTTGATTATTTGCATATTTGCAGCGCTGCTCGCGCTACAGATTGGTATGTTCCGTGATTTTTTGCGATGACTTTGGTAGTGGTTCCTCGCCACAGCCGCGGCCGATCAGTACGCACACGTCATCGCCACCAGTCCCGTCTGCTGACCCTGTGACGATGGGAGATACATGGCCAGAAGGTGCAGGCAAGAGGAGGGGTTTGGGAAGGAAACACGAAGGGGTGGGGGGGGGGGGGGTGAGGAGAGAGGACTCACCCCGCGCAAAAACTCGGCAAAAGCGTCGTTCGGGAGCATCAGCTCCAACAGGCATATCTTACTATTGTCGCTGTTGTCGATGCCTGGGGATGCACGGGCACCAGAGATCAACACCATCAACCAGGAATGCCAGACGCAGATGGAGGTGGTGGCACAGGTAGTCACAGAGCACAGCCGCAAGTGAATGCGTGTGCGGTGTGTGTGTGTGTGAGAGAGAGAGAGAGAGAGAGAGAGAGAGAGAGATATTGCGTGGGTGGGTGAGAGTGTGTTTGCGAGCGTGTGTGCATGTGAGCGAGAGAGAGAATGTGCGAGGTCGTGTGTGTGGGTGAGAGAGAGCGAGTGTGTTTGTGAAAGAGAGAGTGAGAATATGCGGTGTAAGTCACGAAGGAGGGGAAATGCGGCCTCTCCTCACCATGCAACGATTAAGGAGGGGAAACGCGTGTCTCACAGGCGCTGACCTCGAACCGTTGATTGTCACAAAACGCAACCATGCAAACAGGGGAGTTGGGAGGGAGACGGAACGGACGAATTTAGATTGAGTCTATGGCCGGATTATTCACGGGTGAGCAGTCTACCCGCTGCCAGCCTTTCCCTCCCCCCCCTTCCTCTTACCGTGAGCCAAAGAGGATGAAGAACACTTCGTACGCCGAGTCGTGCTCATGCAGCGGTGCCTCGTGTCTAGTCTGAAATACTTCAATCCCAAACGCAAAGGGTTGTGGCGAGACCCTTGCAACAGGAGGCACGGCAAGCGCATTGAGGCTTTGCTCGATGCACCCCCCTACTTTTGCCACATAGAACGGACTGGGACCCTCACGAAGTGGATCAAAGACCAGCGCCAACATGTCTGGTTCGGCAGCTAGAACGTATCGACCTCCGTTGGACGGCGAAGCCGCGTTCGGTTCCCGGGATGCAAGCCTCGCAACAGCCGTTTCGTATGGTCTGAATGGGAAGTAAGAATGAAAACGAATCCATTAGTTTTGTTGTACTGCATATTTGCAATGCATAGTGGCCATTTGATCAGGTGGTCTTACCCTCTAGGGCCGCAATCGCGACGTGGTGGCGCTGAAAGTAGGAGTTTGGTCTGTGATGCAGATAGGGCGCGAGTGTGGCATCACTATCGACGGGTGACTGCGACGCTGGCCCACGGGATGCTAATCATTGATGCTCCCCTCCCATATTCGTTGCCGCCACCTTATTGTGCCGCCTTCTTGGCGCACTCCAGTAGGTATGTGGCCAAGGCTTGAAGGTTGTTCAGGGCAACATCGTTGTGAATCGACGGTCTTAGACAGCGCTGGAAATCATGTACGTTGTCTTCTTCGTGACGGTGAGGAAGCTCCAACAATTGTTGTTGAAAATAATTTGCTTACTTATGTACCGTAGTTCTCTGTCGCGCCTTGTCCAAATTCAATCTCGCTTGTTCCGCCGGTGGTCTTCACCATAACTCTTGAAGTAAAGCCCATTCCATCTCAGAAAGTCCGGAAAACCCTCCACCGACTTCATCTCTAGTCTGCGCAACCTAGGAGTAACACCACTTAGATGGTGGGCCTTCCACAAGACAATATACCTAATACACTCTTTTTTCTTCGGGGTTGACGTTGTGATACCGTGAATACCCGCGCGCGTGTCGAAACCAGTTTCTGAGTTCGTCGATATTATTAGTCGTAACGATACTCTCCATGTTGGCTTGCTTGACGTCGTTCGGCATGAGGCTGAGCATCTCACGCGTCCTCTCCGATCTCAGTTGCTCTCCTCGAAGAAATTCTCCGTCTCTCGGCTCCTATTCACTCGTCCTTCAAAATGTCTTAAACCATTGTCGACGTGGTCACGCAGCTGAGACATCTCAATCGAAAAAGTGTCAACTCGGTTACTTAGACGACGTGGCGTCTCGGTGACGTTCACCAACGTAGGTGCCATCGTGGAACTCGATCTCTCTCGCACTTCATGTCTTCCACTATTTGCCGACGTCGGCTGCGTCGGCCCGGAAGGCGCCCCGTCCGATCAACCATCGACTTCCTCTTGAAGTCTCTCACCCGCTCGGTCAGACATCTTTCGTCTCGTCTAGTTGTTCTAGAGCTCCGAGAGCACATGTCAGGGGCTACTTCGGTTGAACTACATGGTGTTGTATAGTAATCAAATTGCTACTACTCGGTAATGTTGCGATGTTGGGCGTGTATTATCGTTATCGGAATGCTGTGATTCAGCTTTAAAAGATGATGAGCTTGAATGGATTATTGTGCTCATAGTGGCAAGTTGTTGAGCGTTAGATTTCATCTAATGGCTCAGAATAAAAGTTGGCGTGTGCTTATCACTTGGCGTGATCGTGTCATGTTATATGCAAGTGTTAGGCACTTGTTGAAGGTGGGATGACATTCAATGTTACCACGAAAGTGTCATAATTCCCTATCGCCTCCTCAACTTTTACATGTTATTATTATGGGCCCTCAAGGTACTAGTGGTTGGAGACATTCACCTTGACTAAACCCAAACCCTAGGAGGACTGCGCTGAGAGAGAAAAAATGGCATGCAAATCGCGCGCAAATCCAATAGAATACGTGTGCACACCGAGAGTGTGGGATTCATGAGTTTGACAACTAATCCGCTGAATAAAAAAAGTCGTCTCTAACGATTGTCTATAAACACACTATTATTGATCCACTTCAGGAATGCGTCAACGATCATACGAGATTTGCCGATGTCACTTGACATTTAAAAGGGCTCATTGCGTGTTATGATGTCTAGCGCACAGTTTAGCCATCGCTTTGTACATTGTCGGCGACGGCTTGCTGCTCGGGACCCTGGCGATGCAGCTCCCAACGTCGGCCTGCGAGTGCGCGCCAAAATGTGACACACTCACAGTCATCAATATTTGGTCGAAAAATTGAAGGCGTCACAAAAGAAGAACGCTCCCCCTTCACCTTACAGACGAAATTTTGGAACTGCGTACTTCCACGCGCACTACGACAGGACGCAAGGACCCCGGCAGTCAGGAAAGTCCCGAAGTCCCTCGGAGTTAGGGCGAGGATACAGTTCACCACGGATTTACAGGTTTGGATGGGGGCGATGTGTACAAATAAATGACATAACGGAATCTCCGACAACTCTTTTACAAATGTATTTGCACGCGATGACAGAACATACATCATTTCTAAGAGCCATACATCAAATAATAAATTGTTGAAGAATGTCAATATGTTGGGCAATTAAAACTCAAAATTATTCAAAACCATACGGTGATGTGCACATCAGTATCCGTTGTATGTTTCCAACTGTGATAATTAAAAGTTCAAACAATTATTTATTATTACCCTAGCTCAAATAATTTTCAGCAAAAGCTTCTAAAAATCACTTCAATTAAAGTATGTTTATAATCCGACTGAAAAGCAATAATACGATAAATCTAAAAACTTTACCCATAAACACATTCAGCAAAGCATAATGTAAGGACGTTGTCGTGGCAATTGCAGTGAGGTGTTTGTTTTGACTTATCTGATGGCTGACCCAAGAGTGAGACATTTACTGATTGAATGATTGGGAGGAGGGAGGCACCTGTTTGGGTTGACATGGGGATTTGCAGCAAAAGCGGGCGGAGTCGAGGTGGTTGACGTTGAGGCCCAGCAGCCAGGCCCCCAGTTGGGTGTCTTCGTTCGCGAAGGTGTGAAGCGCGGCGGCGTTGAGGGCGAGGTAGCGGACAATGGGGCCCGACAGCGCTGGGGGAGAGGGCAGCCGGGCAAAGCCACATCAGTTACAGAACACATAACTTCATAAAGAGTTTTGGAAATAACACGCATATAAATAGACGTACAAGTAGACGGAAAGTGTACCCGAACGCGCCTTTCTGCTTCAGGTCTTACATAGATTTTTCAGTGACAGTTATTTGCAATAACATTGTTATACATGTTTGCCTCTGCGCGCCCATCGTCATAGATGAATCGGGACAGACAGACAGACAGACACACAACAGATAGACATAATGAGAAACAATTTAGTTAATTTCTATAGTTGACGCGACCGATGATTGATGTGCAATCGGAAGGGCACAACTCTGACTCGGAAAAGGGCTCAACAGTCAAACAAGCGTCAATGTCGATGTGACAGAGCAGCCCCAAAAACATTTCATGAGGGCTTGTGAGCCTCGGACTCACAATCAAGTCTTGTGGCCCAATAACAAGGAATGTAAAGGAAAAAATTGTCCTATTTTCGCATTTGCATTGAAATGCAAATTTAACCGCATTAATTGAATTAGCTCTCAACATTCTCATAAACCCTACTTAACCCTAAATACCGCAAAAATGGGTTACTGGCAAAGTAAACTAAACATATATATGTACAAAATATGTATCACCATCTCATTAGTTCAGTACGCACCTAACATTCATGTCACACCTTTTAATCTTTTCGTTCAATACAAATTCACGCAGGCGTATTTGTTCTGAGTTTAGGTTCTCACCGAATGCGTGTCGAGACGCATGCAGCATGTACGTCGCATTCACGTCCGCCCGCAGCTGCCCAAAGCGACGCGCCTCGGGCTCGTACCAAGGCTCGCCTTGCCTCCACACCACGCTGCCCCCCTTGAAGCAACCCTACGCAGACCATAACCCCCCCCCCCAAATAAAAAAAAACAAATAAAAAAATGCAATAGTGAAAACAAGAAAAAGAACGAAAAAAGTTTTAAGTGAGATAGCAGCGATAAAGGAAAGTCAGCCGAGTCGTGAACGGGCAAAAAAATGTTATTTTCAAAATACAGACTCACAACCTTAATGTATCAATAGAAAAGATAACAGTTTGTTATGAGAGTGTGAGGTTGCCATTTTAGCTGATGTATTCTCAAATCAATGACAAACAAATAAAGTTTAGAGTCGCGTACGGCATAAAGGTTGGCCTCCTTGTGTCGCTGCTCGATGAACTGACGCAGCTGATGAAAGTCGAGCAACACCTCTTCGTTCACCTGCCCAACAACACCGCCACCCTCACTGCTGTCGCCCCAAAAACATTTTCACCCATTTTGGCATGATGAAGCTCGGTTATGAAAGAAATCAGCGCGCAACGGTCCTCAGACTGATAAAATTGATTTGTATTCGGCAGTCATGGAAACTTTATTCTGCTCGGTGTGGGTGTCACATCATCGGACTCGGTTGCGAAAGAAAACGCGAGAAGCAACACTTTCACTCAAAATAGCGATGTGCAACTAATTCACATCGTCAGCGCCCATCTGACATTTATGGGGAGTGTCGCGTTCATAGCCTCAAAAGATATTAATGAAACCGAAGCACAGTTTAAGACAAAAACACCAGCTTTTGAAGTATTCAGAGAATGGCTTAATGGCTAGAATTGCAGAGAATGTTGCTAAAATGGCTCATGGCTGCGCACTTTGATGTAGATGTCGGCATCAAAAAGGGAGGGGATGGCGGTGAGGAAGGCCTTCAGCTTGGCGGGGTTGTTGTTGCCCCACTGCTCGTCGGCCTCGAGAAACAGAATGTCGCCGTGTTGAGCCGCCTCCCGCCGCATGGCCTCAAACGTCGGGTCGACGCGGCTCGCGCTGAGGGGGCACAAACACAAAGAAATGAGCTTTTGGCACAAACTATATATTGCAACCCAAAAAATATGCGTGCATTCACAGACAGATCGATAAATACACGCACATACGTATAAACACACACATAAACACGCACACACACACACACACACACACACACACACACACACACATGAACTGCACACAATCGATGTAAAAATCAGTGCGTGTGTGCGCGAGCACGCGCGTGTGTGTGTGTGTGTGTGTGTTTGTGTGTGCGTGCGTGCGTGCGTGTAAAGGTAGAGGCTTATTCAATTGAACAAAGAATTCAACTATACACGCTTTTAGATACAGTCGAATACTTATTAGACGATGGAAAAAATGAAGAAACCAACTCTTAGTCCCCAAAAAGTTCGTCACAAGCCAGCCCATTTGCACAGATCACCGCCACCTTAAAATTGCAGCCAATTCAAAACCGTCCCAATCAATTTTGTTGAAAATAATTCTAGAAAATAGTATAATCTTCGAATGGCGATGCAAGCACGCATCTTCACCTTCGTCCCACCACAAAGCGGATGGCGATGCCCTCCTCCGTTTCGAGCCGTCTGCGCTCCTCTGCAGGCGGCATCCACGCACCCCTCACCGCGTCCCGCTGCGCATGGCTGTCGATCCCCTGTCTCGCGCAGCGCACACGATTTTTTTAATGAAACGTCAACTGATTCCGCTGGCAGACTATGACCACGCCCGAAATTACCCAGCGCTGACGAAAACACATCAAAATATAAGCGCCATTACTCCTCGTAATGTCATATTCGCAGCAAATTCACAGTCTAAATTGTTTGGTTAACTTTAAATTATTTTCCTGTAAATCATCTACCTTTTTGAAAATTGTTATTGGCACTCACCGTAAGCACCCCAATGAAAGCGACCAGGCGAGCGGGCCGCCTTTCTCCCCCCTCCCCCTCCCCCACCTCCCCAAGCACCCCCTTCTCCCCAAGCCGCAGCAGGAGTGTCAGCTTAGGCAGTGGACAACTTCTTTCCGCATGAACAACTTTCTTTCCGAATAGGGTGTCGAGTTTTACTTCATCATAAACACCGAGTCGCACCTGCGGAGAGGGAGCCAGACGCGCGTGGCACTCGGCGTATACCTTGGCCAGCTGCAGGTTCTTCTGTCGGATGAGCTCATCCTTTCGACGGATGATCGCGTCGACCTACGATCGCGAATTCCGGTGAGTGGGCACTCTCAGTAGCTTTATAAATTAGAGAGCGTAAAAACCTGTTTCGGTATACCACAATCGATTATGCCGTGTGTAACCCAAT
>JAPMLY010001370.1:47500-77500 GCA_026401115.1 Tetraselmis chui
TTGGCGCGCGAATGGATGCGAACGCTGAGATGCGAGTTCCGTAGAGAAACAATAGCTAGCATACAATCGCTATTTTCGATAATGTCGTGCGCAAATGGAGAATTATATGGGCAAAAAACTGGCAAACTACGGTTTGTTGAACTTTATTTTTGTCACTACCCGAGTATGGTGTCATGTCGCTCGAAACTTACCCAAACGTACCCCGGGGCGCGGTCCACTAGTCAGGTTCAGGTTTTTACCATGTCAAACGAAGATTGCGGTTAACCTTAGGTTAACCAAGATTAGTTTTTTTTAAACATGGTTTTTCGGATCTCTGCCCTCTGGACATCTCCCGATCCGCAGCCCGGCTTCAAACCCAATGTGGAAATTGGGGCTCGTCTCGGGCCGTGGTTCGCCGAAGTACCAAAAACGTGCCCCTCGCGGGTCTCGAACCCGGGCCTGCGGCACACTAGATAGACCAACAACTTAACCGACATCGTAGGAAAAGTATAGATGTCGCTTACTTGCCTTTTTATCAGTAAATACCAATTCACGGCACTATGTATTGAATCTTGCCGTATGTATCTTGAACCGTATCATCGATATCATGTTGCCATGGTGTTGCGCAATAACGTGCTATTGATTGTTCTTTTATTCGTCTTTAAAAATGAAATTGATGCGTTCAACGACAAGGTCGAGCTTACTTATTGGCTGTTGCTCAAGGCCCCTCCCGTACGGGTAGCTCCAACATCATTGTGCGCCCTAGGTTTGTGACATCCTATGATTCCTAGTTCCTACTATACGTACATTGAACATTTATCACCAATCATTTTGCCATATACATGGTTCGCATATATTTTATCGTTCAATGTTCCTAGACTTTTGCTAGATTATCACTGTTTATCGTTGCTGAATTGGTATGTTTTTCATGGGTATTGTTACGATGCATATTAGCGATACGTTTACTTGGGCGGCGTCGGTAGTTTTTTGCGAGCCAAGCACTTGGCAAATCCACACGCTGATTATTTTCTAACTCTTGCAATTGCATGTTCGATGGAGATGCTCATCTCGTGAATGGTTTTACACATCGTCAATCAGGTTTGTGGTGATCGATCGAGTTGTAGTACCGTATCCTTTGAGTTGATCCTCGCACCTCGGTTTTATCCCCGCCGACATCAATTACTCGCCGTGCATCTTTCATGCGTTGATTAGTTCCGTTAGTTCCATGCGTTCAGTTCCTATATTTGATGCATTGCCTTTATTTACGAGAAGTGCCATTGCCCATGTTCATACCGGAAACGGGAAAAGAAGTTGCATTTGACTTGATATTAAGGATTGGGCCATTTGCGGTTGACATTTGACAATCTTGTTGGAGTTGCATTTCCGTAGTTGGCAAGTAGACAAAGATTATTTAAGAACGGGCGATTTATCGTACATCAATCGCAATAACACAATAGACTATCGAACTAATCCTCACTGCGTTTACTGATTTTACGTAGCACTGCATCTAGAGTTAAGTATTTGTATGTACCTATTATCGACAGGAGTCCAATTTGAATTAGCTCGTCATCGGTTGAGAAAAGGAAATTAACTCACTACGACTTCATGCATCACGTGTTGTGTTATTGACCCCAGATGCAAGACTTGATTCATGGTTACGAGTCCGACTCGCTAGGTCTTATGTACGGTCTTATCCGTCAAGAACTATTGCATGTTGCTACTTCTACTTTACCGTGAGCGGTCCAATTGCGCAATTCGTATGATACGATATCCAATATGGGCGGCTTTGCGGGGTCGGATCTCGCAGTGTTGACTAATATACCTAATCAAGACCTTTCCGATTGTGTTGGCCCCGATGTCGAGTTGGTGGTATCTCCGGTTAGTATCTCCGTTTGACAATGCGGCGGGTTCCGCTACCCAATTGACTTGTTTACAACCTTGACTCCCGACGCTCTCACCCGCTCGGGGGATTATGGTTGGCACATTTAGCAGGGCATTTCGCGCACTCATCGTGACCGGGCCTACCTTGCTTGACTTCCAGGGGTTATGCAGCCCTTCCCCGCCGGATTATATGCGGGTGATTTCGGATGCGGGTCGCGGTGCTTTGGCTCTCTTTCTCGCTTCGCATGATTCTCGGTTCAAGGTGCCGTCCGACCGCTATACGATGGCAACGCACCGTGTGCGGGATCTTACTGCGAAGCGCGCCTCTCATGCTCCGAGATGTTCAATATACAATGAGGCTCCTTCAAGTTCTCGTGGGTTTGTGCAGATTTTAGTCGATTGTAGCGGGTGCCACTATGTCGGGTGAGCGCTCGACATCCGCTATGCTTATGGATCATATCCCAAGGTGCCCATGATCTTGGTATGTCATCCAACTCCACGATCGGATTGTCCACGCACTTGAAGAGGGCGTGCTTGAATCAGGGGTGGGACTTGCGTTTGGATGTCCGCCATTTTTTTTTGGAAGCTTCTCGATATCGACATGGGGATGTGGTGTGGTTAGACTTCCGGGCTCCACGCCGTCATTTTGTTGTTCATGTGACGGACACAAGTGCTCGCACGAAGACCAATATTCCCCACATAGGCGCTTTCCTCCCACTCTCGGGCACCCTTGCATTGGGAGTTCATCATGGCAAACTCGATGCGGACCCGCGCACTTCCGCTTTACGTGGCGCGCCTTCGGTTTAGTCGGTTCATGACTAGTAGGGTTTCCCTTCGCTCTAGAGGATGGAGGCCGATTGACGCCCATGGCGGCTGAGTTGGTTGATCGCTTGGCTATTTTGGTGGCAGATCATCGCTTCCCTAGAATGGGTGGCTTGAACTCTCGGTCATTGCGTTTTGACTTTTATGTCCGCGTGCAACATTGTGTTCGTCGATCTACTTACATTCCCTTTCGACGATATGAAGGGGGTGTATGTACGGCGAAAATTGATGCAACGTCTATTTGCTACTCTTCATGGTACTTTGGGTTCCTATCTTTGCGATGTTTTGCAGGAGGGAAGTAGCGATGCTGTGGCATGCCTCCGTGTTCCTCGGGCATGTGAGGTTATTCCCTCCTTTTCCCCTTTTGATTGGTGGTTTCCGCTGCTTTTTCTTGTAATAAATTGTTTGCTGACAGTTGAGTTAGGCGGCGGGGTCCAACTTCCGGTTGCCCAATAATAAAGTACGGGTACCTGTAGCGATATTAGGTTTTACGAGATAGTGGCCGGTGCACTGCCGTCTACTTTTATAGATCGTCGTTTAACGTTAAGCTCTCCGCCTACAAAACCTGATGAGGACCCGAGCTGTTCGTGAAATCCAGCAGCCACCTGTGGTCTGACTGGTTATCGAAGTTTCAAGCTCAGTTCGATACGTGGGCAGAGGTGGTTGAAATCCTATACGTAAACTGCTATTTTCAACGCGCGGAATATTCTGGTCCCGGCTTCGCTGACGTGTGAGCAGATAATCAGCGACACCTACTTGAAACGGAAATCATGCAAGCCAGCGGTCTCTCGACGGGTTCGACAGCTGTGGGGCAGCGGGCCAACCCGCCACGTCGTACTCCAGGTACTCATCTCACTGCTCGCCCATATCCATACCGGAACCCGGGAAAGAGGCTACCGGGGCTGAGGCGGCTACGGACGGAGTGTCGTGCGGTGGAAACGCCTGCGGGCGAACGCGGTGATGCGGAGGACAAGGACGAGGAGGGCAAGAGCGATGACTACAGCGTTGCGATGCAGGCCCGTATGGGCGGAAGTCTAACATATCGACACGAAGATGGCATCAACTTCGCCTACGTGCTGCCGGATGTTATCGTTGGCTCTTGTCCACAGGGCGCAGCCGACGTAGACAAGTCTGTAGCTCCCAACAACCGCTCTGCGCTTGTGTGCATTACTTGGGCGTGGCTACCTGTTTTTGAACCTATAGATCTTTTGTTTCATGCAGGCTGGTGGAAGAGGGTGTTGCAACGATCTTTTGCCTGCAGGAGGATCACGACGCCGAGTACTTCGGCTTTACGATCGATGAGATTGAGGTGAACGGATATTCCAACTTAAACACCCCTTTTCATTTACCCTACATAAACCCTAACGAAACAACTACTCCGGACCTTATCTGAGGGCCTCCTTGAGTCTATGTATTCCTCCTCGGCTGCCATTTTCGCAGGCCCGCTGTGTGGAGCGTGGCGATATCACACACGTGCGCTCCCCCGTGCGGGACTTTGACCCCTTCAGCTTGCGCCTAAACCTACCCCAGGCCGTTGCCCTACTTCACGGCGCGCATTCCAAAGCGCCACCTGGCAAAAGCGTGTATATCCACTGCACCGCCGGGCTGGGGCGCGCTCCAGGCACAGCACTCGCGTACTTGTACTGGGTCCGCGGGATGCCGCTGATGGAAGCACACGCGATACTCATGGAGGTACGACCGTGTCACCCAAAGCTGGAGGCCATCAAGGAGGCGACCTGCGACGTCCTGTTTGAGGGCAGCCGCCAAAAGGCTTCCATTGTGGTGTATCGCTTTGGCACTACCAAGAAAATTCAGGTGCTACAGCTGTGCACTACGCGAACTGAAACATTCATAGGGAAAAATTAGTATGAGCATAAATCTCATTGTCGCGGCAAGCTTAATTAAAGCGGATGCCATGAATAAATAATGAGATCACTGACTGGGCCTACACGCTACCATCTAAATCAAGTCCGTGTATGAGCTCAGCGTGTTTTGTGCGATCGCGGTTTTGATGATGGCCTCGCTCTATTGTCTGATGTTTTGAACTAAGCAGTCTCAAATGATTGCGAGAAGTGTATATTGTATCGAATGGAACTCGTCGAGGAATTGTCGGAGGTCATTTATTCCTCTGTCTGGCAGTTTGTCACCGCTGCTGTTTTTTTTCTTCCTCGGCAGGTCTCGGGGCTGGACGTGGGCTGGGGCGAGATGCTGGACTTGGAGTACGACGCCAAGCGCGGCTGCTTTATCCTAGAGCGCGACCTCCTGCCTGGCAAATACCCGTACAAGTTCATATGCGACGGCCTATGGGGCTACTCAGGTCCGTGTCGCCGACGCACCCCTCGGCGCGTGCATTTCCTGATTTAATGTGCGATTGCTTGTCAGCTGTTTAAATGTAACATTGTACAGCACCGCAGTTGTGAATTTCACTGTTCGGAGGTGTAGGCGACTCGGCGTTGTTGAGTAGGTTTCGTATGTATCGACGAAGATAGTACCCGATGTTTGCCATGAAAGAGCTGCCTCATGCAAAGGATTTATATAGGTGTCGCGCAGTTCAGTGAGTTCCAATAAAACGACTCATTTATCACGGAAGTGCTGAACACGCAGGTGCCTGTGCCTGTGCTCGTCGGATCATTGATTGTTATGTGCGTGACGCTTCATATTACGCATCATCAAATTCCAATCGACGCTTCGACGCGATGCGCTGAAAGGACAAACAGCGCACTCTCTAATAATTGCATTTGTCCAAATTGCCCAAACCGTGTGCGATTTCGATACGGCGACAGAGAAGACGGACACGGTGCTGAGAAGGTTAAAGCCATATATATCGCAACTAAACGGGCAAGTGCTTATTGTGTGAATTGTGTGGATGAGCCGTGACAACCGTGACAAGTCGGTCGAATACCTGAAGGCGGGTGAACTGGTTAGAATTTTGGGTAAATGTATCTCATCTTTCGCGGATGGTGGCTAAGTTCATCTAAGAACCGGCCTTAAATTGTGTACAGGTAAGAGACAAGCAGGGAGGGAAACCCTAACTACCCGGCACTTACCTAAATGTATGGACGACAAAAAGGGCCAGAATTTGTCAGAATACTCATCGATTCTGTATGGTTTGTGCGGTTCTGATTGTGCCTCAAATTGGCAGCTTGCTATCTGAGTACTGTCCTGCAGCATCTAAAAACTCACATGCTTTCTGGCTATCTCTCTCTCTCTCTTTCTTTTTCATCTCCCTCTCTCTCCCTGTGTCGTCCCCCTCCTTCACACGATGATAATTTTTTGAAACACAAATATTTGTATGTCTGTGTCATTTGTAATTTTGAATCAAAATTTTCGCTCTATTCATGAATATCTTGTACATTATTTGAGGTAGTCAACGTTCTCCTTTTTCCCTCTCCCTGTGCCGTCCCCCTCTGTCACAGAAAATATTTTTAATTCCAAATATTTGTCCAAAAAGACACATTTGTGCGAGAGACACAGACATACGTATGTCTGCGTCATTCGTAATTTTAGGTCTTTTTTTCTCGCTCTATTCGAAAATATCTTGTAGTTCGGATATTCAATGTTCAAGTATGGGACGTAGCCGCACCATTGTGAGTGGGCGCTGTCGAGTATTCCTGACTTCCACTGCGCCCCATGCTCACCGCAGCTGACCACCCAACGTTCTTCGACGGCGAGCACACAAACAACTTCTTGATGGTAAGCTTAGCCCTCTCACAGCTGATGCTGCCTCCCCTGCAAGGAAACTTCCTCTCACGCACCCCTGCTCTGCAACAGGTGAGTAACAACGGTGACGAAAAGGAGCGCCAAGATCGCGTGCGCCTGATGAGCGCAAACCCGTGCCTCAACGAAGAGGAGCAGGCTCGGATCAAGGCCAACCTGATGACATAGGCAGAGAGACCTAACCTTCCCTTCAAAGGAAGACACCGCCCTCGTCGTGCCACCCCAGTTGTAAAGATTGAAATCATCATTGCCTCTCATAGCAGGAAAATCTGCGCGATTGTCGCATTGATGGATGAGCATATTTGTAGAACCAAGCTTTTTAGTTACAAGGAAAGCTAAGGAAAGAGCGAACAGGGCCATAGGTCGCATATGCTTACATATGCACGGAGTTGTGAATGAGCTATTACGGTCTGGTTACGGAAACCAGCGCGTAATGCATGTTCACAATGCCCCTACTCACGTCATGTCATGGCATCGTTGCTAGAGTGATTCAGGACTCTAGACAGAGGAAAATTGTACATTGTTTTTTGTTGACGGCTTCTCGGAAAAAGAAACCCCTCAACTCTCGGTGTCGCCGTTCTCGGAGACGTCCACACCGGCGTCGTCGTCGTCGACGCTGTTCGCGTCGGAGGAGGTTCCACCGGTGATAGTTCCGTCGCTGTCACTATCGGACGCGGAGTCATTGACGCGGAGAGGGCCGTTCGAATCGGAGTCGGACTGGCTGCTCGAATCCTCGTCGTTGTCTTCGTCGTCCCTGTCTTGAGAGCGGTCCGCATCGGAGCTCTCTTCGCTATTGCAGCGCACGGCACCATTGCAGTCCGAGTCTCCAGAATCATCGCCCCCCGCCCGGTTCTGGCTCCCGTCGCTATCATTTGACTCTTCTGACGAGTCTTCACTATCCTCGTCATCACTATCGGCAGAGTCTTCCTCCGAATCGTCTTCGTCCGAATCTTCGCTGTCGTCATCCCCTCCAGTCCGTGTGTTACCATCATCCTCAGAGCTGTCATCATCCTCGGAATCCTCGCTGTCGTCTTCCTCCGAGTCGTCGTCGCTATCGTCAGAATCATCGGAGTCGCTGTCGTCGTCTCCACCAGCGCGCGTATTGTCATCATCCTCAGAGTCCTCCGAGTCATCGTCGGAGTCATCGCTGTCATCCTCAGAGTCATCGTCGCTGTCATCCTCAGAGTCGTCATCGCTGTCATCCTCAGAGTCATCGTCGCTGTCATCTTCAGAGTCGTCATCGCTGTCATCCTCCGAATCATCGTCACTGTCATCCTCTGAGTCGTCGTCACTGTCATCCTCTGAATCATCGTCACTGTCATCCTCTGAATCATCGTCACTGTCATCCTCTGAGTCGTCGTCGCTGTCATCCTCCGAATCATCATCAGAATCATCTTCGCTATCGCCATCAGAGCCGTCGTCGCGATCCTATAACGATGGTAAATTTACAATTAAGAAGTGCGCTACAGAGTCCGCGGAGACAAGAACAGAATCTGGGCTGACGTAAGAAGAACACCACCGAACCACCCGCCATACTGTACATACCTCTGATAGGCCGTCGCTGTTGGCGTTTGCTCGAACCTGGAGATTTACCGAGCGCGTGTTGCTGCCGAAATCGAGGGCGCGCGTGTTCGCCCCGGTGGTTCCTCCCGCAGGGCTAAACAGCTGTTGCTGGCTAGGGCCCGCGGTGACAGCCACAGACTGCACCATGATCCTGCCGTCAGCGGTCTGGCTAAGGAGTGCTTGTACGGTGTAGCTTGCTGTGTTAATCACAGTGGCGCCGTCGAGGCACTGCCCAACTGTGTCAAAGGAGATGAAGTAGTCCTTCCCGTTGTTGGCCTGTACAACATGCGAAAGGGCAAATCGCGCAAACAAGGCGTCAAGGACGACATAGGGGATCATCGAGGAGCGATTCGATTACGATCGGAACGCGAGTTGCGACACCGGAAGTGATGGGGCATTGACTTACCGTGATACACTGTCCTTCCAGGCGGGAAGGGAGTGTGAACTGCTGACCTGGCGCAGTCGGGCATAGCGGGAGATTGCTCCCCACAAGAGGAGAGGATACAACATTCTGCAGCACAGGCGGCAATCGTCAGGAGCATACGTGGTCGGACAGATATCCGCTTATGAGTGGTATAGGGCGGACGTATTACGTCCCGGGGAACCCTTCGTCAGATCTTGTCAAACTGTGTGTGTGTGTGTGTGTGTGTGTGTGTGTGTGTGTGTGTGTGTGTGTGTGTGTGTGTGTGTGTGTGTGTGTGTGTGTGTGTGTGTGTGTTTGTGTGTGTGCGGAAATGCTCCCCGGAGCTGAGGTAAATGCGTAAAGAAAACGGCCGCGTAAGACATAGAGTTGCCGGCGCAGAGGAGCGGCGTTACTCCAAACACTGCAAGGCTCCAAAACGTAGGAGTTGGTGTATCAAAATAAAACGAACGACCACATTGCATAAGCATGCGTTTATCTACCTATTTTGCTGTTGGTACGGTGAGACTAGAGCTGGGAACGAAGCAGCTTTTCCGCCCGATTCGGATCTAGACCGGCATAGTGCTCGCCCGCAAATATGTACGGGCACTCTAACATCTCTTTCCTTGGTATTACTTGCGCATCGCACACCGCCCCGCCGCTGCCGTCCCTTGTTTCACTTCTTAATGTCTGATTTTGAGAAAGTTTAAGTCTCCAGGATGTCCTGGCCTCACTTTATTTTGTAGATTAGAGATCGGAAAGACTCGCGACGACACGGCACTTGTTCCACATCAGGGCGACAGCTGTCAATTTGAATCGCTATGTACCATCTAAATAAAGTACTGCATTTTAAGCACCGTGTCTGATCACGGTGCTGGACCGGCTGCGGACCGACGCGTCATGCGTGGCGACCGAGAGCAGTGGGCTCACCTGAGAGAGGACCAGCAGCGTGAACTGACTCGCGTCACAAGCCATGCCAATGGCCGGGGGAGGGGCTGCTGAGGTTCTGGACAAGCCATTCTGCTGTGGCGCAAACTGCCCCGGGTATTGCTGCTTCAACTTGCGGGCGCCAGCACACGACGCGCCGCAGGTCAATAGCAGGAATGTGACGAGCAAAGCCGCCCACGACGCCCCGCACCGGGTCATTTTCAGAGGGACTTCGGCAGAGATGATAGACAGCAGCGACAAAATCGGAAGACAATGTGGCGGGTCAGAGTTCGTCTATCGAGTTTGTGAAGCTGGTGACCAGGGTGTGGGTAGTGCGTGTTGACCGACACACTGTCGCCTAGCGGGAAATATACTCCATCGCTGTCCGCTTTCGAGCTGACTGCATGTTGTCGCGTCCTTGTCACGCCTCCACATTCCAGCCAATACATTGCGTGTACATATCGCAATTAATACAGGTACCGTCCACAAAATATGTTGTGTACTTAAGGTCAATGCAGTCAAATGCCCCGTACATAAAACAGGTTGACTACTTTATCGGGTTAGGGTCAACCTCTGTCGCGGAGCAACTAAGTCCGAACGTACCATAAGTGGGGATGCGGCATGCCCCATTTAATAAATATACTGAATTATGCAATCCTGTCCTGCCACAGGATTTGGTTTTCTAAAATGTACGCGTGTGTCTGTGTGAGTGTGTGTGTCTGTCTGTCGGTCTCTCCCCTTATCATCAGCTCGATTGGATTTAGTACTTCAATTGCGATGTTTCTTATTTGTGTGTGTGTGTTTGTGTGTGTGTGTGTGTGTGTGTGTGTGTGTGTGTGTGTGTGAGTGTGGAAAATAAGTCTCACGACAATGTGCATCTATGGATTATCTTAATGATTACAAGAATACATAGTGAGAGACATTGGATATGTGTATACATGATTACAAAAAACAGAGAACGACGGGAACAACCGCGGGCCACGCGTGAGCCTTTATTTTCAATCAAGGTTAAGCACAGGTGCAGGAACGGGTTGGGCCGGCGGTACTGTCGATGATTTCTTTCCGCAGATTTGATATATCAAAGTACATGTTTACAAGAAAAAGCAGTGAACCCCACCAAGCAAAAAAGAACGAAGAGAAAGAATTGATAAACCCTTCCTGTTCCTCGGCCTTATGGTTCTTTTCTCCTTTCTTCTTTTTGCTTGGTGACATCCGCTGTTTTTCATGTAAGAACATTTTCATATATATTCGATAATACGAATCGCCGTTCGTCTCAAATACACTCCTCCACAAAATTCCGGACAGGGTTTCGCACCTTCCCCAAAAACAAATGTAATATGCCTCGCGTTATTGATGACAAATCTTCTGAAATCCTAGGCTGTGCTTTGGCGTCCAAGATGGAATGCGCCGACAGCTACGGGGAGCTAATTCGCGCACTACCGGGCTTGTGTACTTGGAGTTATCGCGCCCGCACATGTGCGGCACGCTCTTTCAAACAGTCGCCGTGTTGGTTAGACGAAAAGAGTAAAGGGCGCACAACGCCGTAATATGAATGTTGATGCGACGGTCGCGCAAATATAATGCATAGGCGACGGAGAGAGGAGGTGTTGGGCAGGCCGTTGTGGGGGAAAGGCACGAAATCGCTTATGTAGACTTACCACCGATATGCGCACAATCCAAGGGCAAGCCGCTTTCGACCACAATGTTCAAACGATCATAACTAAGTCCAATACGGACAAATGCTTTTGAAACAGGTGCCGTTGGACGCGTATTTTCAATGCGCGTCAAAGGCATATACTATGGAGTTCAAACACAAATAATTCAGTTTTCTGTGAATTGTGTTATTTACACGTTATTCCGGCAAAGCTGAGCCGAAAGGCCAAGCAACACGCATCGAATTCGGCTCACCTCATGAGGCGATTTGTGCGGGGTTTTGTAGAGCCGTGCAAACACGTTCAGTATAGAAGGTAACTAACTCATACGTAGTTCTAGTCACAGTCACGCAAAATGGGACAGTCACAAAGACAACATGCCCGAGGCGTGGTGTCGGGATAACAAAAGTGAGAGAGTTGTTGCCTAACGACAGCTATGTACCGAATCAAACATGGTATCGGTATGTCCGATCTAGACATGTACTAATCATATCTAGAATAGCTTACTATAGCTATTTGCAACTAATATCTAGAAGGTATTACTTATAACACTCCCCCTGAAGGTAGCTAAGGGATGAAGCGTTTCATTGGGTCTGCTCCTCCCACGATTGCACTTCGATGTCTTGTAAGGGCTTGCCATGGTAGAGGTTTGGTGAACATGCTAGCCACCATTTGGTCAGTGGGGAGATATCTCAACTTAGATCCATGAGTGTCCCATGTTCCACGTGGTCGTTAAGGAAGTGCCACTTTAGACCGATGTGTTTGGTCTTCTCACTGACTTGGGTGTTTTGGGAGTACGCAATGGCGCTTTGGTTGCCCTCCCATATGGTGGTGGTGTCGATGCTGGGGGCATTGAAGACCCCCCCCATAAGTTGGCGGAGGTGGAGTCCCTCCTTGGTGGCGTCAGCCGCGGAGTAATACTCAGCTTCATAAATGACTAGGCGACGCAAGTTTGTTGCTTGGATTTGTAGCCGATGGGTCCGCGTCCGAGTGTAAAGAGATAGCATGAACGTGACTTACGAGTGTTGTTGTTGTTGGCCCAATCTACGTCGGCAAAGCCTGTGAGTTGGAGATTGTGGTCCGTACCCCCCCCCCCAATGTCAGGCGCATGTCGACAGTGCCATGAAGGTACCGAAGGAACTCCTTGAGGGCATGTAGGCCAACCTCCGTGGGATTGGCATGGGCGGAGCCAAGAATGCTCAACGCCGTGGAAACATCAGGACACGTGCATACTGCCACGTACTGAAGGCTGCCAATAAGGCTGGGATAGACGTCCTTAGCCACGCCGGTAAGGGGAGGAGAGGCCATGTGCGCGAGGCCGGATAGGAAGCCGGGGTCCATGGGGAGGGACGACGGCTTACAATCGGTCATTCCGTACTTGGCGAGAATGTCGCGTAGGTACTTGGACTGGTCTATAGAAACGGTGCGGGCCGAGCGGTTGCGAGTGATGTGCATGCCGAGGAGTTATGAGAGGTCACCCAAGTCTTTGATTTTGAACCGGGCACCAAGTTGAGTCTTAAGCGATGTAAGTCAAGTGGCATCATTGCAAGCTGCGGGAATGTCGTCCACGTAGAGTGCGGTCATAGCGAAAACGTGACCAACACGGAAGATGTAGATACATGGGTCCGAGATGCATTGTCGCCGCCCGTTGTCGACAAGCCATGCACGAAGGAACATGTTGAACTCGCGAGGGGACTGCTTTAGTCCGTAGATGCAGCGTTTGAGATGACACACCTTAGAAGTGCCATCGGAGAAGCCATGGGGCTGGCGGATGTACACGTCCTCTTTGATGGGAGCGTAGAGGAACGCATTGTCGATATCAAGTTGACACAGTTCAAGGTCGCGTGCGGCCGCAATGGCGAGGAACATGCGAAGTGTGGAAGGTGGGGGTTCCATCTTGGGTCGTGACACGCCTACATGCCATGATCGGACTCACCGGGTATCGAACCCGCGACCTTCTGCGTATTAGGCGTGCGCTTACCGGCTGACCGAAAAAGCATAGTTGACATATGTGGCCACATACCACATATGCACCAAACTACGACACTACCACGCCCCCCCCCCCCCCGGACTCTCCCCCGACCGCAGCCCGGCTCCGAAACTAGTGTGGCGGTCAGCCTTCAAAAGCTAACCGCCGACACAAATTTGTTATGTTATGTTCTGTCGCTACTCAATAGCCAGGTGGTAGTGGAGATAAGTAGAGGTGAATAGATGTCTCAGTGTTGGTACTTTAGAAGTAAATTGTAATTGAACAAAGGGAATTGTTAAATGGTTCTTTCACCTCCCTCTACTGCACTAGGCTTATATAGTCTTTGCCTCGTTAGCTTGCACCTGCTCTTGCTTGGCTTACGTGTCATGTGCTAGGGTTCTGCAACCATCATCAACAGACTTGCGACGCGTCTCGTCCACTCTTGGGAATCACATTTTGCACAGGAAACCTCGCTTGGCGCGTCATCTGGCTAGTTAGATTAAATGTGCGCACATGTACGTACCGGGAGGTACGGGTAGTACAGTACGCATCAGAACCCTTGTTAATATGGCAATAGCGACGTACCCACGTTGTACGTCCTTCCGATGGAAAAGCACGAATTGGAATTAGTAAGGAGTACTTGTACAATGTCATGTAATGTACCGTTGCAGGATTGTACTCGTCACACTCGTACCCTCCCCCTCTTGACAGATCTTTGAGGCCGCTACAAGGCGGACCTCCGTGGTCTAAGCTCCTTTACTGAAGCAATTATTGGGACTCAGGAATGCGCGCTGGGTGAGCGTGCATGAAGTCGATGTACGCTTGAGTCTTGGCAAACTTGTGCCATTGGGGCGTCTCTAGGAAATCTTGTAACGCCGTAGTTCGATGTGCCTCGTTCAACCGGTGCCAGACATGTGGAATGTTATCATCACTGAAGTGCGTCATAAAGAGCAAATATTTGCCTCGTCGTCCATGTAATGACTTTACGCACACAACAGAGATGTGAGAGACGTCAAACTCCTCGTCGTCTACTTCTAAAACAGTCACCGGGACAGCTGGTCGTAGTGGAGCGGTAGAGCAGCGTCGTAAGTTGTTCACATGAAGCACATGATGTAAGCGTATTGTTGCTAGAAGTTTTAATCTGTAACTGTGTTTACCAATATGTTGCTCCAAAAGGGTCCAAGTTTCCGGTCCCTTGGTTTCATGTTGGGCTGTCCTCGTAAGAAGAGATTTGATGTAACAACAGACACCTTGTCTCCTCAGACGAAGTGTGGTGTTGTAGACGGTTCCGTGCGTGCCTGCATCTCATCCTTATGTAGATGCAACACAGAGCGTACCAGGGTATGTATTTCTTGTAATTATCGTAAGCGCTCCGATGCGTCTTGCGAAACTAGAATTGACGGTCGCATGCTAAACAACATGTCTGGTGGCTCCTCAGAAGGTCGCGGGTTCGATATCCGGTAAAGCGCACGCCTAATACGCAAAAGGTCGCGGGTTCGATACCCGGTGAGTCCGATCATGGTATGTAGGCATGTCACGGCCCGAGATGAACCCCCACCTTCCACATTGGTTTCGGAGCCGGGCTGCGGTCCGGGGAGAGTCCGGGGGGGAGGCCGTGGTAGTGTCGTAGTTTGGTACATATGTGGTATGTGGCCACATATGTCAACTATGCTTTTTTCGGTGAGCCGGTAAAGCGCACGCCTAATACGCAGAGAGTCGCGGGTTCGATACCCGGTGAGTCCGATCACGGTATGTAGGCATGTCACGGCCCGAGAAGAACCTCCACCTTCCACAAGAGATTGGCCATGCGGATGACTAGGGAGACCGTTTCCGTATAGTTGAGGCAAGCGCGTTGGCTGCAACCTTTCGCGACGAAACGTGCTTTGAAGCGAGAGACATCTCTTATGGTGTCAGACTTGATTTGTAGATCCACATGTTGATGACGACCACGCGGTCGGGGGGAAAGTCGACGAGCTCCCAGGTGCCGTTGTCCGTGAGGGAAGAGTACTCATGATGCATAGCAACTTACCATGCTGGTGCTTGGGCGCTGGAGAGAGTGGCCCGGTAGGTTTTCGGTAGCTACAGGTTCATGTGAGCGCATGTCGCTACACCTACCCGGCATGAGACACTAGCTACAAGCACTACACCTTCGATCAAGATGGCACCTTCCTCGACGCAAGCTAGGACGACGTCAAGACCTCGGCTACCTTAAGGGGGGTGTTAGCACTAGCATCCCGTTGCCTAGTGCTTATGTACAAGGTAGCTATTTGTCACCCTAGTACTTAGTGTTCTTCTATTAGCGGTACTCTATTCGCTATTAGTGGCGGTCGACCGGGCCTTCCGGTGCCTTCGCCGGCCGCCATCTCTCTCTTCTCACTTCTCTAGTCGCCACACTCGACCCCCTTGTGGGGCCGGCACGACCTACGTGTAACTATCCGTTCCCGATTTCGACAGTGACACCGACCGAGCGGCTGTGGGTACGGTTGCGTAGGTACACAACCGTGTTGACATCGCACGACCACGTGATGCTCGGGGCGTCCATGCTGTGCAGCATCGCAGATGCCATGGATTGTGCGCCATGACGTTCGGCTTTGCCGAGCATGTGGTGGGCATAGGGGGCTGAGAATTGGACACCGACGCCCATGCGAGCACACATGTTTTGGGTCGTAGCAACCTTAAAGACAGAGTCCGAGTCAAACTTAATGACTCGGGCGAAGTCGCTTGAATGTGAGTGATGGCGTGCATGCAAGTGGCACAGCTTTAACATGATGTTTTCCAACTCGGAGCATGTATCGTCTTTGGACTTAAGGAACCGTACTCAGATGTAGTTCATATGGTGATCGACGACGAGCTGACAGTAGGGGAGGCCATGTGGGGATGGAACATTCACATGACTCCAAAGGTCTGAGGATAGGTTCATGGGGCGGCATGGGGTGGGATGGTTTTGTGCAAGCAGTGGTGTTGCGTGGTGCAACAATAGCCTTGTGGAGCAAGCATGAATCGACATTTTTACAAAGCTAGCTAATGTTGGGTTGGTAGGGACTGTTGTAATTAATACCTTCTAGTTATTAGTTGCAGATAGCTACTATAAGCTATTCTAGATATGATTAGTACATGTCTAGATCTCTAGATGTCTAGTAGATCGGACATACCGATAACCTTTTTGATTCGGTACATAGGTGTCGCAAGGCTCCAGCTCTCACACTTCTGTTATCCCGACACCGCGCATCGGGATGGTTGTCTCTGTGACTGTCATGTTTGCGTGACTGTGACTGTAACTACGTGTGCGTTAGTTACCTTCCATAATGATCGTGTGTGCACGGTTCAACATGTTATGGGCCCCCGCCTTACGTCACTCACGCGCGACAACATGGTTCGGCGAGCTGCGATCGCCACCTTTCCCGCAGAAGGCAAGTTTACATCGACACGTATTACTTTCACCTTGTAGTCGGCGGTATCGCTAGTACAAACTGCGCTTTAAAACGCACCCACCTACCTAATTCAGCTGCCCGAGGACGCCAGACAGCCACCCACACCGACGCACTCGTCGAGTGTGGACAAGGTGCACACATGGACAAGCTGGAGAAGGGGGAGGGCTCACTACCGGGTGAATACGCATACACATGGTGCACGACAGCCCTAGCTTAATTAATTTATATGGTATTTAGCGACTCAGCCGACAACGCATCGCTCGACTTGACCTAGCCGTGGCCTCGACTTATACCCCACACTAGGTGGAGGATACAGAAAAGTTACTTTGAGACACCCCGGGGCAACATGCCGAGGGGTCGGCGGGCATCATGCCGTCTCTTTGAAGCCAATGGTAGGCACAAGTCCAGCTAGCGGTTCTTACTGCTGCTTGTCGTCTTGTTTGTTCTTTCGTCTGCCGCGATGGCACCAAAAACTCGTTCCGCCGACTCTCCACATGTTTCGCCTCCTGATTCCCATGACCCGAGCTCTCACCATAGCTCGCGCGTTCCGACCCCCGACACGCTCGCGCTGGTCATGGAGCAAATGGCGCTCATAAACGCACGCTTGGACGCGCAGTCGGCTGACGTTGTTGTTGCTGTTGTTGATGTTGCTGCTGCCGACCCCCATGTCGCTTAGCGCCGTCGCGATGCGCAGCGCGAACCACCGCGCGACGGTCGTTTCGTTGACCCCCTCCCACCACCTCCACCATACCCCCATCTCGGCTATGCCCCTCCAACCCAGGGACCGCTCTTCCTTGATGCAAGGCCGCACCACGTCCCCACATCTCGTGGCCACCCGCACCCGTACGGGCCGCCGACTACAGTGCCCGGCCACTATCCCTTTCTTGGTGGCACGCCTCCTCACGTTCCTTGCCGGCATCCCTACCCTACCCAACGTGGTGCTCACATCAACCGTGGCAGCCGTTGCCTCACCATTGACCCGGTGGGCATAAAAACACCGTTGCCCCACCATTGACCCGGCTGTGCTACACATAAAGCAACCGGCGTTGACAAGGACGTCGTGAACCTGTCCATGAAGATGTCGGTCCCCACCATGGGGCCCAACTCGGACTTCAAGCAGTGGAAGAGGAACTTCCTAAACTTCCTCTCCCTTAAGGCAGCGTACATCATCCCTCAGCTCGCCATCCTCGAGTCGGGCGTATGGCTGGATGAGCAGGCCCAACACTACGCCTACACACTCGTGCTCCATGCAACCAACGACAATAAGCGCGCAGACTAGGCAATGAAGTCTCACGCTGCCTTGCTGAGCGACGTCCCCGCCGACGACGCTGACAGTATGCCCACTTTGGAGGACTGCACAGATGAATACGATGACACCGAGGTGATTGTCCCCTTCAACTCGGTCGCGTTCTCATCTTTCCTCACACCAAGTCGTAACCTCTCACAGTTCCGTGTAGTTGACTCCGGCTGCTCGATCAACTTGACTGCATTTCTAAGTGATTTCGCTACGTTCACCCCCCCTTCCGCTCCCCCTCGAGTGGGTGGGGTCGGTGTAGCCGTTAAGGGCAGTAGCTCAGTGCGGATTTCCGTACGGCTGGCATCTGGCCAGACCATTCACCGCCCGGTCCATGCACTCTACACCCCCGACCATTCATCTCTCTCCGCTCAGAAATTGGGAGAATCTTTGGAATCTGTTGCATGCAATCACACAACGGCTGTGAATTTCTTTTTCCTACTGACTCTGACACAGGCCTACTCGTAGTGCCCACATGAATGGGTGTGCTAGAGCCGTTCGGCAACGGCCTCTACCACATGGCCCACCAACCAGAGATACCCCCAAGCCCCTCAGCGGATCGCGCGCGCGGCCACGGTTCCCTTGTTGCCCTCCTTGCCCAGTGCGACCCCATAATGTGGCACCACCGGTTTGGACACCTTAGTATGCAAAGTCTGCATGCCCGGCATACCCACGGTGTCTCCACTAGCCTAGCAATAGCCAGCTATGTAAAAAATGTTTTTTGCGATTCATGCTTACTCCACAAGGCCAATGCTGCACCACGCAACACTACTGCTTGCGCGAGCCGACGCCCACACCTACAGCGCCAAACACACGCACACACCTGTCTCGCAAACCACCAAACACGGTGCCCTCCTCGCCCGAGCCGCGGTGGACGGCGCCGATTTCTCTTTCCACAAAAACCACTCAACCCTCACAAATATCCAGCTCACACACAAGCAGGAATTCATGTGGGGAGTTCACAACACCCGCCTTCTTACTCATAACCCCACCCTGCGCTGCCCCCTATGTGGCCAATTCACTAGCAACGGCCACATGGCCGGTAACTGCCCCACCATGTCTGGCATGAGACAGGACCGACACAATAGCGCGCTACAACTCCTTCTCTCCCTACTGGAACGCCACAACGGAGGACGCTGGGAAACCATCACTGCAAACTTCGGTAACAAACCCATAAAATCATTTGCTTCCCCCACCCATGCCAACACTCCACTTGACTGCCACCCACCGCACCCCACGCACATGCCCACCCGCCTTGTTGCTGCTGACGAAGGTATCTCGCCCGATTCCCTAACCTCGTGTCCCGCCGTCCTCCCACATGAGATTCTCCCCCCCGCGCTACGACCCCCCGCACACAAACCTGACTTCATCCGCATCCTCGAACCTCGATTCGTTGGTCACTCAAACGGTCGCCGACGTTACGCATCCATAAAAAAGATTCAGATAGGGGAATGGAAATACTGCACAGACAATAACCTCTCCTACATAACTGACCTCATACGTGCCAAATACACACCCCTCGCAAACGCCATCCGCAGCCACTGGCCAGGCACAGTGGTTGACATCCTTCCCATCGTCATGAGCCGCACAGGTACACCGCACTCCTCCACCATCACGAGTCTCACCTCCCTACTCACCGCCCGCATCGACCCTCCTGATAAACTCGTCTCCAAAGCACGCCTCGACACGTCTCGCATCCTTGCACAACTCCACACGCATACTGTCCAATGGCTACATCACATCCTACTCATATACCGCATCAAATCCCGCACGACCGCCCGCCGCACCTCCGCACACTGTTCCTTCGCACGCCCCTAAATGCACACCGCCATCACCCCGCATCAGGCCCTCCCCGGGGGGGAGTAAAACCCCCGAACACCATTGGAGAGGTTGGACATAGGTGGTTCACGGTCTAGACTTGACTTGTAAGTTCCATGTATGGCATAGTTGGGAGGGCCCACAGACAGCAGCCGGCGCATACGGCTTTTTGGTGAAAAACCGGCGCAAACGGTACATGTTGTAAACAATTTCAATTTCAATTTCAATTGCTTGCGCGAAACCATCCCGCCCCCTTTTCAACTTGTCCTCTAATCTTTGGGGTCAAGTTAAGGTCCCCTCCCCACATGGCCTCTGCTACTGCCTGCTCGTCATCGATCACCATACTTCCTACATGCGGGTGCGGTTCCTTAAGTCCAAAGACGACGTATGCTTTGAGCTGGAAATCATCTTGTTGGAAATCCAACACTTGCATGCATGCCACTCCCATTCAGGCGCGTTCGCACCGGTCCTCAAGTTCGACTCGGACTATGTCTTTGAGGTTGGTGTCACTCGTCAAAGGTGCGCTCGACTGGGCGTATGTGTGCAATTTTCTGCCCCCTATGCCCATCAAATGCTCGGCAAAGCCGAACGCCCATGGCGCACCATCCGGGACAATGCTTTTGCGATGCTCCACAGCATGGCCGTCCCCAATTCTATGTGGTCGTGCGCTGTCATCAATGTTGTGTACCTCCGCAACCGCACTTACAGCCGCTCGGTCGGTCTCACCGGTGGCATTCCCCTCACTCTCCTTACGTCATCGGTGCCTGGCGTATCCAACTTTCGCGTCTTCGGGTACGCCGTCTTCGCGAAAGTACCCGACAAGTTGCGTCGGAAACTCAGCGAAAAAGCGTTTCGTGGCGTCATGGTTGGCTATCCGACTGACGCCCCAGGGTACCGCGTCTACAACCGCGAGACTTGCCGCATGACCACTTCCATCCATTTTGTCTTCCAAGAAAACACCCCGGGCTTCGGCACGCGCCTCCCCATTGACTCGGTCATCACGGACCCTTCGGATGACGATTCCCCTCATGACACCTCACCACCATCCCACCCTATCGACACCCTTTCCCACCCTATCGACACCCCACCGTCCGATCCTCAACCCCCTCCTACAGCCGACCGCTCGACTCCGGTCGCACCCCCTCCGCTACGGGGACCTTGTGGCCCACATGTCCGAATACATGCCGACGCTTGTCATGGTGTGTTGTGACCCTGACCAAGGCAAAGCCAAAGAGGACGTCGTCGAGCAACCCCCACGTGCCCAACCTGATCGTTGGCCCTCCCCACACCCTTGCCGGCACATCACCTACTGCCGTCGCTCTCCTTTCCGCCCGAGAATGTGTGGAACCCAAATCGTACCGGATTGCTTTGGACAGCGCCCAGCCCCCCCAATGGCAAGCCGCTATGCAGCAAGAGTACTCCTCCCTCATGGACAACGGCACATGGGAGCTCGTCGATCTTCCCTCTTACCGCGTGGTCGTCAACAACATGTGGATCTACAAAGTCAAGTCCGGCACCGTTGGCAATGTCTCCCGCATCAAAGCCCGGTTCGTCGCCAAAGGGTGCAGCCAACGCGCTGGCCTCTACTATACGGAAACGTTCTCCCATGTTATCCGCATGGCCAGCCTTCGACTCTTCATGGCCATCGCGGCCGCCCGCGACCTTGAATTGTGTCACCTTGACATCGACAATGCGTTCCTCTACGCCCCAATCAAGGAGGAAGTGAACATCCGCCAGCCCCTCGGCTTCGCTAATGGCATGTCCAAGGTGTGTCATCTCAAGCGCTGCCTCTACGGACTTAAACAACCCCCTCGCGAGTTCAACATGCTCCTTCGTGCATGGCTTGTCGACCACGGGTGGAAACCATGCGTCTCCGACCCATACATCTTCCGCGCCGGTCACGTCTTCGCCATGATCGCACTTACGTGGACGACATTCCCGCAGCCTGCAATGATGCCACATGGCTTACATCGTTCAAGGCTCAACTTGTTGCACGCTTCAAAATTAAGGACATGGGCGACCTCTCCCAACTACTCGGCATGCACATCACCCACGATCGCTCGGCCCGCACCATCTCGTTGGATCAGTCCAAATACCTGCGCGACATCCTCGCAGAGTACGGCATGACCGACTCTAAGCCATCGTCTCTTCCCATGGACCCCGGCTTTCTCGCCTGCCTCGCGCACATGACTTCACCCCCCTTACCGGGGTGGCCAAGAACGTCTACCCAAGCCTCCTCGGCAGTCTCCAGTACGCGCCATATTTGCACGCGTCCCGATGTTTCCACGGCGTTGAGCATCCTTGGCTCCGCCCAAGCATCCCTCACGGACGCACACATGCAAGCTCTGAGAAAAATATTTCGATACCTCTATGGCACCATCGGCATGCGCATGACGTTGGGGGGGGCACGGACCACATCCTCCAACTTACATGATTTGCCGACGCTGACTGGGCAAGCGACAGCAGCAGCCGCAAGTCCCGTTCGGACGCGGGCCCATCAGCTATGTCCAAACAACATACTTGTGTGGCCCAATCCACTTGTAAAGCCGAGTTCTACTCTGCGGCTAACGCCACCAAGGAGGGACTCCACCTCCACCTACTTATGGGAGAGATCTTCAACGCCCCCATCACCGAAACCACCACCATATGGGAGGACAACCATAGCGCCATCGCGTACTCCCAAAATGCCTTGGCAAGCGAGAAGACTAAACACATTGGTCTAAAGTGGCACTTCCTAAAGGACCACGTGGAGCACAGAACCATCAAGTTGAGGTGCCTCCCCACTGACCAAATGGTGGCTGATATGTTCACCAAACCTCTAACATGATGTGCCCTAACAAGACACCGAAGCGCAATCCGGGGAGGAGCTGACCCAATGCAACGCTTCATCCCGTAGCTACCTTCAAGGGGAGTGTTGTAAGTAGTACCTTCTAGTTATTAGTTGCAGGTAGCTAATGTAAGCTATTCCAGATATGACTAGTACATGTCTAGATCGGACATACCGATAACCCGTTTGATTCGGTACAAAGCTGTCGCTAGGCTACATCTCTCACACTTTTGTTGTCCCGACACCACGCCTTGGGCATGTTGTCTATGTGACTGTCCTATTTCCGTGACTATGACTGTAACTACGTGTGCGTTAGCTACCTTCCATATTGAACGTGTGTGCACGGCTCAACAACTCCACCTCCGCCTACTTATGGGGGAGATCTTCAACGTCCCCCTCACCGAAACCACCACCATATGGGAGGACAACCATAGCGCCATCGCGTACTCCCAAAATGCCTTGGCAAGCGAGAAGACTAAACACATTGGTCTAAAGTGGAACTTCCTCAAGGATCACGTGGAGCACGGAACCGTCAAGTTGAGGTACCTCCCAACTGACCAAATGGTGGCTGATATGTTCACCAAACCTCTAACAAGACGTGCCCTAAAAGCAAGACACCGAAGCGCAATCCTGGGAGGATCAGACCCAATGCAACGCTTCATCCCGTAGCTACCTTCACGGGGAGTGTTGTAAGGAGTACCTTCTAGTTATTAGCTGCAGGTAGCTAATGTAAGCTATTCTGAATATGATCAGTACATGTCTAGATCGGACATACCGATAACCCGTTTGATTCGGTACATAGCTGTCGCTAGGCTACAGCTCTCACACTTTTGTTGTCCCGACACCACGCCTTGGGCATGTTGTCTATGTGACTGTCCTATTTCCGTGACTATGACTATAACTACGTGTGCGTTAGCTACCTTCCATATTGATCGTGTGTCCACGGCTCAAAAGGGACACCGTGGGTATACTAGGCATGCAAGCTTTGCATATTAAGGTGGGCGCCCGCCGGCGGCGCAGCGGCGGCGGCCCCGGAGGGGGGTGCGCTCGCAGGCCCGTCGGCATCCCCTCACCTCCCCGTGGTGGGCGCTGGAAACCCCGTAGCCGTGCCGGGTCACGGTAGGGGGCTAAGTAGGCCGACAGCTCGATCCGCGGGATCTGCGGCTGTCGGGAAAGCCCTGTACAAAGGGCTTTTGAAAAAATAATTTCTGTGCAATACCGACGCCAAGATCTCCCGCTCGGCCCGTCCGATGTGTTTTTTCGCGTACATATACTCCTAAATACAGCCTTACTTTGAGGGGTGGGGCATGTACTACGGCAGCGTTTGATGGCGAGGAGGGTACGGCCGGATCAGCGGTGGGAGGCGTGTGTTGGAGCTGGTGGTGGCCAGCCGGGAAGCAACGCAAGGAAAGGGCGCTCGCTAGCCGTCGACCAGCCTTGTGCCAGTCGAACCTTACCGAGGGGTGAGGTAAGACATGGCACAGGCCGGTGGCTAGTCGCAGACGGAGGAGCGGCTATATGAGGCGGCGGCGATCCTCAGGATCAGCCGCCGCCGGAAAGCCCTGTACGGAGGGCTTTTTTCGGATACTAAAAAAAAAGCAATGTCCGTACCCGGCGTCGAGCTAGTTGGGGAGCAACACCAAGGTAGGGCGCTCACTAGCGAGCCGCTACGTCGTCCAGCGTCATCTCCCGGGGGGAGGAGTGAGCTGGGACGGCAAGGAGGACGGTCGCGACGGGAGGAGCGACACGATTTGGCGGCGACGACCCTTTGGGTCGGCGCCGCCGGAAAACCCGGCCCGGAGGGTTTTGTTGAATTCCGGGCGCCCGCGGCCCGCCGGATCCGGCTACGGTGACATGCCCATCCCCCCCTCTTCGACACCCACTACCCCGACAGACCTTCATAATCCTAGGATTCCTTGAGCGTGGGCCCGGGTAAGCGCGGAGGCCCCCGCTCAAGAAAAGGCTGCTCGGTGGACTCGCGATCATAGGGGGAGGGTACGGCCACAAGCCGGCAAACCGACAGGTACCCGGGTACCAGACAGAGAAAAAACCGGGGAAATGAGCGGGGAAAATTCAGGCGCGGAGGCAGGAGCGCTAGTTTTTTCTATGTCTGTGTGTCTCGGTCCCCCCCACGTGTCCTCGAGGTGATGGGGGACCTCGACACGGAGGGCCGCTGCGTCGGTGGACGCGGCAAGACCTTGGGGCGGGGTTTACTGGATGGAGCGGCGGGATCGACGAGCGACCGCGCGAAGAGGGTTTTTTTGCCAGCCTTTCCCCTCCTACCTTCGGCAAGACCGAAGTCACTCGGGAGCTAGATTAGGCTGGCCCGTCGTCCCTCCCGAACGCCGACCGGCCTAGGCCGGTCGACACCCCGGTTCGGCGGGAGCGGGCCGTGCATCGTGAAGGTCGAGCAGCAGTTTAGTTTTGCATTTCTCGACAAGTGGATTTATTTTTAGATCTGTTTTTCTTGATTACAAAATTATTACGCTGTTACCGCTTAGGTGGGGGGACTGCGGCAATTACTGCGGTTGCTTACAGTTATACAACTCCCGAGGAACGTCGACACACATTGCAGATAGGTGTGTCGATAAGAAATGTACATGGTCGGAGAGACCCAGGCCCAACTTGCTTATAAGTCATGTATGGCGAAGTAGAGTGGCCCGTGAGAAAGCAGCCGGTTCAGTTTGCCGGGACATGTTTAAAACAATTTCAATTTCAATAAGGTGGCCAAAGCGGCGGTGCCACAATACTAGGTCACACTAGGCAATGAGGGCAACAAGGGGGCCGGCACCACGCGACGAGTCCGCTGCGGGGCTTGGGGTCAACTCTGGCTGATGGGGCAGGAGGTAGAGGCCGTTGCTGGACGGCTTTAGCACACCCATTCTTGTGGGCACCATGATCAAGCCAATGTCACAGTGAGTAAGAAAAATGGATTCACAACCGCTTTGCGATTGCATCCAACTGACAATGAGGAGGCGACCAATACGCTGAGCAAGGCAAGATGAAAGGTCATGTATGTAAAATGCATGGATTGTACGGTGAATGGCTTGACCAAACGCCAAGTGGATGGAAATCCGCATTGTGCCACTGCACTTAACGTCAACACCGACCCCAACCATGCGAGAGGGAGCGGAGGGCGGGGCGAACATAACGAAAACACTTCGAAACGCGGTTAAGTTCATCAAGCAAGTGGAGTCCACCACCCAAAACTGAGAGAGGTCACGACCCGGGGCGAGGGAAGATGAGAACGCTACAAAGCGGAAGGGAACACTCACCTCAGTGTCATCATATTCATTTGTGCATTCCTCGAGAGTGGGCATGTCGTCAGGGTTGTCGGTGGAGACGTCGATGAACATGAGGCACAACCGCCATGGGTGCCATACGTTTGGATGATCATCTTGCGTTTGGCGAGGGTCCACTTCAAGAGTGTGTCATCGGATGTTGTGCACGATGACATGATGTTGTGCAAGCTGCCACATGCGCTACACTTGCCACGACCCCCGCGAGTGCCACGCGGGTTGTGGCCACGTCTATCGGTGGAACCGCGACAAGCACCTACAAACGCAGAGATGGGAGGGGTGGGGCTATCATGGGTTGGCATGGCCGGAGTCGGGAGTTCCGCATCCATGTTTTGTGCCACATGGAGAATGATGGACATCATATCGTCCGTGGAGAGGAGGTAATTGGTGTCGAACGCGTTGATGACACATTGTTTGGCCTGACCGAAGCGGCCGGTGGTGCAGATGCCACGTAGCATGAGAAGGCCCATGTTGTGAGGATGAAAGGCAGCATAGCTATCATCTCGGAGGTAATCGTCTATCAGAGGTATTGTCATCTCGGAGGTATCGGAGGTATCATCTATCGTCTCATTGTAGTCGTCAAATGTCTGACGCATAAAGTGGACGTATTATGTAAGCGACTAGCCCGGGCGCCGGCGAGGCATGAGGTTGTCAAGGAGCGAGGGGAGCGTGCGAAGGAGCGACCATCCAGACGTTCGCACGGGATGTCCCAAGCGGCAATGGCGCAGTCGGGGCGAGCAGGAGAGATGCACTTGACAGCATGGTCAACGCGCTTGTATTCCCTAGTAACGTGCAGCAACATGGCGTACGCGCAGGTTTGTGCATCTTCATCTAACCGGACTCCCGACTCCCGTAGAGCGAGTTGTGGAGTGAGATACGCAGTTTTCAGGGATATGAAGGTGAGGAAGTTCCGCTTTTACGGTTTGAAGTTAGTGTTGGGTCCCATGGTGGGGACTGTAATCTTTATGGAGCGGTTGAGTGACTCCTTGTCGAAGCCGGTGGCTTCGTTAATAACGCGGCCGGTGACCAATGGGTCGATGGTGGGACGCCCCCCCCCCCCCTCCCCCCCGTCCACCATTGCCTCCACGATTTGCGTGAGAGATCGGTGGACCAGCAAAAAAGGTGGCTCACCCCTTGGGTTGTGGGGATGGCTAGTCGGGGACTGTGGGCCGCCGTATTGGGGTGGTGGGGCGCTAGGGGAGCGTTGCTGATAGGGTTGGCGACGAGGAAAGTGGGGAATTGGTGGTTGCTCATGAGGGTTGAAGTACGGGTGTGGTGGTGGTGGTGGTGGTAGGAGGACTGGAGGTTGGGTTTGGATTGGGGGTGCGTCGCGCATGGCGTCGCGGTGGCGCCGAGCGGCTGTCTATGTTGCTTGAGCGTCCATACGGGCGTTAATCAATGCCATCTGCGCAAGTACGAGCGAGAGTGCATCCGGGGGGGGGGTGGGTAGTCCCGAGTACCTCTGACGGGAGGACTGGTCCTCTCGGTCGTCATGAGTGTCAAGAGGTGGTCCCGTTGCGTGGGGTTTATGTGCCATCGTAAACGGCGGCGCCAATAGGTAGCGACATGCATTGGTAAGAACCACTAGCCGCACTCGTGCCTAACAATGGTTCCAAAGAGACGGCATGTTGCCCGACGGCCCCTCGGCATGATGCCCCGGGGCGTCTCAAAGTACCGTTTCGGTGTCCTCCACCCAATGTAGGGCACGAGTTGCAGCCACGACCAGAGCAGGTGGAGTGTCGCGCAAGTTGTTGGCTCGCTAAAAATAGGTAGTATGATCTACTAATGAAGCTAGGGCTGTCGTGCACCATGTGTATGCGTATTCACTTACCAGTGCACCCCCCCTTCTATAACTTGAACTTTCATGCACCATGTCCACACTCGACGAGTGCGTCGGTGTGGGTGGGTGTCTGGCGTCGTCGGGTAGGTGACTTAGGTGGGGTGGTTTCGTGAGATTTAAAGCGCAGTTATAATTGCGATACCGCCGACTACAAGGTGAAAGTACTACTATGTTACTAGGTAATCTTGCCTTATGCGGGAGAGTAGTCGATCGTAGCTCGCCGAACAAATTTGTCGCGCGTGAGTGACTTGAGGCGGGGGCCCATGACATATTGAACCGTGCAAACACGTTTAGTATGGAAGGTAACTCACGCATACGTAGTTGCAATCACAGTCACGCAAAATGGGACAATCACAGAGACAACCTGCCCGAGGCGGAATGGCATGAAGGGGGTTAATACCGCCGCTTCCCGGAACGGAGTTGTACGCCTTATCCAAGTACCGCCAAAAGTCGGTACAAGATAGGAACATATTGTGGATATGAACCCATCGCATCGCGAATGAGTTGCGAACACCTATAGCGAACACCTATAGGTGGAGGGCCATGACTCCCCCGGAGTCTAGCGTACATATGTGTCCATTAGTAGCCCTACGGAGGGATATGTAAACACTCCCCCTTAATGGACATCATCCCATGAACTCCGGCCGGTGCCCTAGTAAACCCCGCAGTAAACGCGGAGGGCCCATAACTTTTTAATCCATATACACACGGAATGGCATGAAGGGGGATAGAACCGACTTTTGGCGGTACTTGGATAAGGCGTACAACTCCGTTCCGGGAAGCGGCGGTTCTAACCCCCTTCATGCCATTCCGTGTGTACATGGATTAACACCGTTGTACCACGGTGTCGGGACAACGGAAGTGAGAGAGCTGTAGCCTAGCGGCAGCTCTGTACTTCAAACATGAATCAAACATGGTATGAGTATATGTCCGATCTATACATGTACTAATCATATCTACTGGAATAGCTCATAGTAGCTATCTGCGACTAATATCTAGAAGGCATTACTTATAACACCCTCCCCATTCCCTCAATAATTAGCGTACGTACCGGGTAACTGGGCCCAGGGCCCCTTGCGAGCAAAAAATGTAAGAGATCAACAGTTTTGGCAAACGGGGCTTGCCCCTGCTTTGTAAACTACCAATGATATCAAAAAAATTCTTACAAGAGAAAGCAGTGGAGGCCACCAAGCAAGAAAAAGAAAGAAAGGAAGAAAAAACCTAAGCCCGAGGAACAAGAAGGCATGCCACAGCACCAGCACTGCCCTCCTGAAAAGCGTCGCGGAGATAAGAACCCAGAGTGCCATGAAGAGCAGCAGAAAGACGTTGCATGAATTCTCGTCGCACATCCCCCAAAAAACGCCGAAACGGAAGAGAAGTAGATCGACGAACAAAATGTTGCATACGGACATAACTGTCAGAGCGCAAGCAACGAGAGTCAGCGGCCCCCATGCCAGGGAAGCGACGTACAACCACCAAAATAGCCAAGCGATCGACCAACTCAGCCGCCATCGGCGCCAACCGGCCCCCATCCTCCATGGCGAAGGGGTAGTAGTCATGGACCGACTGAACCGAAGGCGTGCCAAGCAAAGCGGAAGTGCGGAGGTCCGCATCAAGTTTGCCTTGCTGAGCTCCCAATGCAAGGCTGCCAGGGAGTGGAAGGCGAGCACCTATACGAGGAACGTTGGTGTTCGTGCTAGCACTTGTAACCGTCACATCAACAACAAGATGGCGGTGCGGAGCCATGAAATCCAACCAAACCACATCCCCATGACGATCACGTGAAGCTCCCGACCGAATACGGCGGACCTCCAACCGCAAGTCCCGGCCCTTAGTAGCCCCCGCTTCAAGCATGAACTCTTCGAGCACGTGGACAATGCGGTCATGGAGTTGAATGATATACCAAGAGCACGGGCACCGGGGGATATGGTCCATGAGCATAGCGGCTGTTGAGCGCTCACCCGACATAAAGATGCCCGATACCGTCGACGAAGATCCATACCCGCGAGATTCTGAAGGGGCCTCATTGCACCGAGGGCATTTTCGAACATGAGCGGCGCGCTCCGCAGTCAAGCCAAGCACCCGGTGGGCTGCCATCATATAGCAATCGGATGGCACCTTGAAACTGGACTCATGTGAAGCGAAAAAGAGAGCCAAAGCCCCGCGACCCGTACCCGAAGTCACCCTCATGTACTCCGGTGGGGAAGGTCTACAGAACGCCAAGAGGTCAAGGTAGGCCCGGGCACGAAGAATGCGCGAAACGCCCCGTTGGATGTGGCCCCCAGAATCTCCCAAGCGAGTAAGAGCATCGGGAGTCGGAAGTTGTAGGCTAGTCACTTGGGTAGCGGGTGCCACCGCATTGTTGACCGTAGATACCACCAACTCGACATCGGGCCCGGCATAATCAGAAAGGTTTTGGTTCAGTGTGTTAGTCAAAACCACAAGCTCCGATTCCGAAAACCCGCCCATAGTGGAGATAGAGTCGTACGAATTGCGCAATTGGACCGCCCACGGTAAAGTAGAAGTGGCAACATTCAGTAGTTCATGTCGGATGAGACCGTACAAAGGACCTAGAGCGACT
>JAPMLY010001370.1:82500-106644 GCA_026401115.1 Tetraselmis chui
GCGGCAGCGGGGACGCCGTCGAGGAAGCGCGAGGTTGGATTGGTGAAGCCAAAGGACGCGGTGTTGCTGACTGTCCCGGAAACGCCGCCCAATGAGGAGCGGGTGTTACTCGCCGCGGGGGGGCTTAGCGAGCGAGAGGTGGTCGCTAGGGCGAGGTCAGGGCCAGGGCTGACGGCGACGGACTGCACTGTGACGCCGGTGGTGGAGTCTTGGTTGAGGAGGGCTTGGATGGTGTAGCTGGTGGTATCGGTGACGGTGGCGCCGTTAAGACACTGACGGATGGTGTCGAAGGACAGAAAATAGTCCCTCCCGTTGCCGGCCTAGATGATCAGGGGGTCGAAGGGGGTGAAGATGACGTGGATTTGGTCTCGAGGCAGCAGGTGGTTGTAACGTGCGTCACAGGTAACTAGGTAAGGGGCTGAAAATTTTTAAGAGCGAATAAAAGGATTACAACGGGCTTCGGGGTTTACCGTGATACATTCGCCCTCTACTCGTGTGGGTTGCGTGAACTGCTGTCCTGGCAGGGTGGTGCACGCAGGCACAATAGGAGAGAGCCCCACCAGCGGATCCTCCGCCACGTACTGTCCAAGAAACGGGAATGAAGGGGGGGGGGGGGGGGGGGGGGGGGGAGGGGGAGTTTGGGCAATAATTTCGTCAGTGTACAGGTTGCAACATGAGGAAACGAGTGACGACGGAAGTGGTCGGGTATCGAAACACTGAAGTACTGTTTAGCGTTTTCGGAGAAAGAGCGTTTTCACGTTTTGAACTCCTTGACACCGCTTGCGTTGAGACGACTCAGACCTAACCACACCTCACGAAGTTCTGCTGCAACTTCTGACCATTAACGACCCCTACTACTGTGCGTTGCCGATGTAACTCTCCGCCAGGACAAAGCCTAATCCGCAGTGGTGCTAAGCAACGGTCACGAGTCATGACGCCCCGCTCCGACCTTGGTCTCAGACCAACCCAAACCCCGCGAGCGCTTCCCCTCTGACACCTACCCCTGATCCCACGGCGCAAGCTCCTATCTCTGTGTCTCTGAGCAGCGAGTAGTGAAAAAGTCCTTGAAATATATCTGCAGAAATAGCTCTGTATAGACATTTTATTGGCGGTTGGGGGTTTTGCCTCGACAGCTGGCACTACGGATGGGCACCAGCTCAACACTAAGTACTGAGAGTTAGATGCGAAAGACCAAGAGCAGGATGTGCTCCTTCACGCGCACGCGACCTAGCGCGGGGAGACTAGCCTCACCCGGGAGAGAATCATCAGCGTGGAGAAACTGTTGTCACAGGGCTGGCCAAAGTTCGGAGGGAGGAACTGTTGCTTCAACTCGCGAGCGCCCGCAAAGCTGCTCCACGTCAACAGAACCGGCAGAAACAGCATCGCCACGCATGACGTGCCGGCACGGCGGAGCATCTTAGCGGCGGGTGCTGCAGCTCACGTGTTTCTAGACGGAAGCAAGCAACAGAAAGAGCTTGAAAGCTCACGCCGTCAGAAGAGCAGCTGATAAGCTAGAGCTGCTTGCGGGTTGCCTGCAGAAGTACTGGCGCGCACTGCTTATATGTAGTTGGGGACCGCGGACCGCCGCCAACTGCTGTTGTGCTGATTCACTGTGCTGGTGCTACTACCGATACAGGTACAAGTACAAGTACCAGTACCTATGCTGGAGTACCCGTACCTGTAGTTGGTAGTTTAATTTTTTTATTTTTGTGCCTCGAAGTATGGGACTAGCAGGTAAGCCGGCACCCGCACTCTCTACTGGCGGCGTTTTACGCATTGCAGTAGGTGCGACTGAGAGCAGAAGTAAGAGCAAACCTAAAACTCATCACAGATCATCAGCACGTGAATACGAGCCGTGCTTGTCATCAAGAACGACGACCGAAACGCGTTGCATGAACTCTGTGCGTACATCTCCTACTTAAGTCCCAAGAAGCGGCAAAACGACGCCGAGGTAGACGGACGATGAAGACAGTCTTTCATATGAGCAACACGGCGCACGGCGAACAGTCAAAGACTGGCGCAAATAAAGGAGCACTCATCCCCGGAAAATGGCGAGCACCCATCGAACTCGCTGGTCCATATATAATGAAGAAGAAATGGTTGTCGTCATGGATCGCTGCTGCATAGATGGCGACTTTTTTGTCTTCTTCCAGTATAGGTACAGGTACAGGGACGTTGCGACGTATTTATATAATAATTGAAAAATGGATTACCCGCGTAATACCTGCATATGATACCTATTTTAAATTGTTAAATATTATTAAACTTTCATGTTGAGCATGGGATGTTAGCTCATTTGGTAGAGCGCTCGCTTCGCATGCGAGAGGTGCGGGGATCGATGCCCCGACGTTCCACAACTATTATCCGCAGTTGTAATTTTGTTAACTTGACAGTTTGTTGCATGCTCATGTCCTACTACATTTAAAGGTCATACTGTTAGGCCCTTGTCAGATATTACTTGAGTTGAGTTATTCCGCGATAAAACTGTACCGAACTCAAGTAAAGTGCGCTAATCGGATGTCGTAAATAGCTTGAGTTGATTTCAGATTTCAGAATGACGTTTTGAACTCATGTGGCCGGTTTTTCGAGGTCGGCACTTGAGTTTGAGGCCCGAACTCAAGTGGCCTCCGCAAACATGAGTTCGGCCCCGGAATCCACGCCAAGAAAAATGCGGGCACATTTCGTGCACGCCATCGCCCTCGCCGCTGGCCTAAGGCTAGGGATCAGCCATCGATGCATCGTCGATAGTATCATCATCACTTGATGATAGTGCCATCGATGTGATAGGTTGCGACATCGACATCGACACGATGGCAGTAGTGCTATTATCAATGCCATCAATTATCAAAACAATTGGAAAAAATGATTATCTAAGCCCGATGTATCGATAAATCGTCCCAAATATCGATACATCGGCGATAATATCGGATTAAATTGCCATCGATGTCAGCATCCCAAACTATCAACACTATCAACATCGACAATTCAGGATATCAATACCATCAACATCGACGTTTCAAAATATCATTTCTATCAACATCGACAAAATCCCTAGCCTTACGCTGGCCCCGCCAAATAAACACCACGGCGGGCCATCTCTCGTGGCTGCCACCTCTCCCGCGCTATGGAGGGAAGGGCTGCGGACCCTAGCCCCGGCGGCCAACCAGGAGGAGACGCAGTCGTGCGTGCTGATGTTGGCGATGGCGGGGCTAGCGATAAGGCGCCGCCCGCCACTCCCGCCGGGCCTCCACTGGCGGCCTCCCCGGGCCAGACGCCCTCCTCGGGCGTAGGCCCTCGGACCCAACTCCTATTCAACGACGTCGTTGACGTGTCCGGTGGAGCGTCGGAGGGGGGTGAGGACGAAGACGTTGGCGGAGATCTCCCCCAAGGCGGCGACGCAGGCGGTGTCCAACAGTTTGCCGCCAAGACGAAGGCCGGCAAGAAGCTTCCGCCCGCCAAGGCCTCCAAGCCTCCGAAACCCAACCAGGCGGGGAAAAATACTGTCCCGCAGTGGAAGGTCGGGGAGTGCCTGGCAGTGTTCGACGCTTGCGTAGCTGCAACGGAGCGGCAGGTGGAGTCGCAAACACTCGATCGCCAAGCTTGGACGGTCGAGGAGTATCCTGCGAAGGTGGACGACGTGACGCGGACGGGCATGTGGCACAACGGCAGCCCCACGCCCGATGATAGCAAGCGTATTCGGGTCAATGGAGGAGCTATGCTACAGCAGTTTGACAGCTTGAAGCGGGAGATTCTGAAAAGGGTAACCCCCTTGTATTTGGAGCTTCTTGATCCTGATGGTTGCTTCCCCACGGGCACATGTGCAACACAGAGTATTATTGACCAAGTGAAGCAGCAGTACTACCTCAAGTTCGGTAGGAAGTCCGAGGGTGAGCCAGAGCAAGCCCCCGCAGAATTCACTTACAAGTTCTTGGCGTGCTGGCAGCGATACGGCCCTCTTGCAGAAAGTTGTCTGCAAGCCGCTTGCCTTCTGTGAGTGCCCCCTTCCCCTTGTCCCTTCCCACTCCGCCTCATCAATGTCCCACAACTATACACATTTAGTCATTTCATTGTCCATTATGCAGCCATCGCCCCGCTGGTCGCGGAGAGGGCGGTGACGCTTCGCGAGCCTCGTCGCGTGAGCGCAGCCGCAAGCGGCTGAGGGAGGGTGGTGCGGAGGACGTTTGCGGGATTTCCTCTAGTCAAGCGCAGGTTACAGGCAGTGAGGACCCGACAGATGGCGAGTTAGCTTCAGCTGCGTCGGCGCTGTCAGGTTTGACGGTAGAGTTAGGTCAGCACCGCATCGTGATGCAGCAGCAGGCGAATGCAGCTGACACCAAATACAATATTGCGCAAAAACAAATGTTGCTAGCCAACCTCCCCGATTCAGACCCCCGTAAGCAGACCCTGATAGATTTGCTTTACAATGACATTATGCAGCAAGGGAAATAAGTTGTAATAATGATAACACATCAGCTTTATCTTCCATTGCCTTTCTGTGAAGTGCATTGTATATTGAAAGAACACGTCTTGTTTTGCTTATCATTCGTCCCAAACTGATCACACACACACACACACACACACACACACACACACACACACACACACACACACACACACACACACACGTAGACACATACACAGTGATAACAAAAAAAAATTCTTTTCATTCATACCACACTGATCACACACACACACACACACACACACACACACACACACACACACACACACACACACACCAAAAACACACACACACACACATATATAGTGATAGCACACCTGCAACACACTCACTTACACGGGGATCACACACCCAAACACACACTCCCCCAAGGCGCTTCATTTTTTCCCTCAGTTGTTTTCCTTATCGTTCTAGCCGAAACTGAATGTAGAACAGTGCCGATCAGAGGCACTATTCCGCGGCGTCTTTCAATGAGATGCCATTGAATTGACCTTGAGTGGCAAAGTATATTCCCATCCATTATGCCACTAGCACCAAGAATGTCTGTGGAATGCATTATATATGGAAAGCCGGTTGAAACATGTTTACACATTCACTGTGAGTTGAAAGGGCGGCATACAACTGCGGGCTCTAACCATTCTACCTCACGTGCCTGCCATTTGTAAGCTAGGTGTGAAACAAGTTGATTTCTAAAAACGTCAAAATCTGCATCTACCTCCGCCTCTACGTCATCATATGCCATTGAGCCTGTCCGCGCGCGCGCGCGCACACGCACACACACACACACACACACACACACACATGCAGTCAGCAATTCACCCGAACCAACCATCACATCACATCACATCACATAACATCACATCACATCACATCACTCACGCAACACTTACCCACAAACACACCATGACCGTTGGGGGTTTGAGTCATCCCCAGCTGGCGGTCGATTCTCTTCCAGTCGTCTTCGTACTGGCCAATCGTGTCCAGCCCATCATACCGCAGAAGCATGTTATGCAGCACCACACACATCTTGAACACCCGCTCCACGTCCTGCACATCCCTCAGGAGAACGGGGGAATCCACTAGAACGTGTCTCTTTTTTATGATACCGAATACAATTTCTACGTCTTTCCTAACGGCCTCACACCGCTCTGCAAAAGTCCTCCGCTTGAAACCACAAATGGTTTGCCTCCATTTGTGATAGCCCGTATCGCAGAGCACCCAACAGCCTACAGCCTGAAAACTGCTGCCATCCTCCCGCTGCAGGTCGAACGTGTAGTCCGTATACATGGGGTCATTTCTCACTTGCATGGATAAGCAGACAACAACATCAATAAAAAATCTGGACGTGCAGGTGTTGTAGTATGCAATGGGACAGACGGACATGGTACTCACCATTTTCAGATACTTGTCCATAGTCGCCATCGTTTTGTCGTTCCTTGCGCCGTAATGGGCCTGGCTGCAGCTGTATATATACAAGTTGTGGCCCACACATACATTGAAAGCAACCGTTGGGTAACCTTCCTTACCCACATACAAATGCTTGTCCCGGGCTGGCGCACAGCCCAACTCCACATGCACACCATCCATAGATGCAACGCAGCAAGGCAGCCCGCATCTATTGAAGATGGTCTCCATGGCATGCAGCTCCATAAGGGTGTCCGGTGGTCGAACCCAAGCATCATAGTACTCCTTCAAGAACCAGTCTACAAATCTGCGCAAACATGTGGGGGGGAAGCAAGACAGACAAGCACATCGTAAGACACTCCGGCAAAGCACAGTCCACTAAAGCATAAACAAGAACCATAGACATCCCCCATACTTACACGGGGAAGAACTCTTGAATGGTGGTGCGGCCAATGCCGCACATGCCGGCTACTGCGCCAATAGGGCACCCAATGGCCAACAACCGCAGCACCGCCATCAGTTTGAGGCTGAGCGGTGCTGCCGGACGGCCTGGCCCCTGCGGGTTGTCGTTCTCAAAAACCCCGGAGTCCCTCATCCGTCTTAACATGTCGTCAAACATGGGCTTGGGGATCCTAAAGGTCGCGCGGAACTCGTCGTAGAGAAAGCTACCGACATCGTTAACGCCGGGGTGTTGGACGTAGTCCGTCCACCAATAGCTCTGCCGGTAGTCCCGCGACCACCTCGCTGCACCGGTGAAACGCTGTCCCCCAAACCACCGTTGCTGCTCTTCATGGGTCCCGTACCGAGGCCTCCGTTTGCGGCCAATGCGGCGGAGGCGGAGGCGGCGGCGGCCCACGGACTGACAGCTGTTGGCCTTATGCGAGGCGATGGTTGCTGCGCTGAATAGTAGCGTGGCCGCTGCGAACGCGGCCGCGATCGTGAGGTATTGCCGTTGTTTCACCATTCAATACAATCGAATAGCGGCGCTAGGGAGGGCACGACGGTGATGGTGGGGAGTGACGGTATGACGGTGATGGTGGGAAGCGCAGCGGAGTTGTTTGGGGAGGGCACGACGGTGACGGCGGGGAGCGCAATGGAGTTGTTTGGGAGGGCCACGATTTCAAAAAAATTGAAAAAAAGGGACCAAAGTCAACTCATTATCCGACAACGAAATAGCGCGGTACGCCTGACTTCATTTCAGCGTCTCCCGTACACTTGAGTTCCCGGTACTGGCAAACTCAACTCAAGTAATATCTGACATCGGCCTTAAGCTGAGGTAGAAAACGAAGTCGACTTTTTATTTCCGATAACCCGTACATTTTAAAAGTCGATTCGCCCTCGTACGGGGTTTAGAAAACAAAGTCAACCCCAAAACGTACCACGGACTTTGATTCGGACTTTGTTTCAAGCCCAAAATGAAGACAAAGTCGGGCGACTTTGTTTTCGTTTCGAAGTCCGAAACAAAGTCGAAAACGAAGTCGTGGCTGTACATTACGACATGTGTGCGCGCGCGACCGGTAGCATGGCCACCCGCACCGCCCGAACACCAGTAGGCGACTACATCCGCAAGCCACGCCTCCACCTGTGGAAGGGGTCCACATGCCTCGCTTGCTAGAATGGAGCGGGCGAACGTGCCGGAGAATCCTCTGCCGCAAGAGCTTCTGGCACTGCTCAGCTCGATGTCAGCCGAGCAGCGGGCGGCCGCCCTCTTTCCGTCCGGCCCACCCCGCGCAGCCATCCCGTCCACACCTAGCCGGGCCGTGGCTGGCACGGACTCTGGCCATAACACCGAGCGCACCGAGGGATCTGGCTTGTTTCCCGCGGCCGAATACGGCGCGGGCTCGGTCAACAAGCCGGCCACTCACGCCGATCATACCGTCGCGTTGCGGCTTTTAGGCGGCCCGCCCAGCAGCCCGAAGCCCAATCCGCGCCAGCTGGACATGGGCGATTCTTCTGAGGACCTCGACGATGGTTCTGCGGAAGAGGTCGAGGACGAGGGCAGCCGCGACGCCGACCCTCCGGAGGGGGACATTGATGGCGACGTCGAAGTAGCGGGCGTGCACACTGGTGGCGCGCGGCGGGGCGGGGCCACTCTCCGAGGCAAAGGACGAGCGCCTCGGCGGGGGGGGCGAGCGGGCCGCGGCGGCACTAAGCGCAAAGCCGCCGATGGTAACCCGGCAAACCCATATTGGAGTACGATCGAGGAGCTGGCCGCTTCCATGGCTGGATGGAAAGCATCCAGGAAGATGGGGAGCTCTGCGTCGGATAAGCTCCTTGGCCAAGAGGGTGCCGTGCAATATCCCCAGGCCGTTGCCTGGCTGGTCGAGCACGGTCACTGGCAGCGCCATTTTCAAGACACTCACTTCAGCTCTCCAGAGCTCTCCACAGAGCGTCGGGCGAGGAGTGCATACAAAAGGTCCCCCCCCCCCCTTTGCACACACACACACACACACACACACACACACACACACACACACACACACACACACACACACACACACACACACACACACACACACACACACACACACACACACACACACACACAGTGCTCATTTTCACATTTTAAATACGTTGTCCATGTTAGCTAAATCATGTTTATGTTCATTTTTTTGTTGTGCGGATACAAAGGCGGTGTGAAGCCCGACGTGAAAGCTGTGGTTGGATACTACTACCAAGCCACCAGTATCTCGGCAGAAGGGGGTCCATGCCGCAAGGTCCTCGTCAAGGACCGGCATGGGCTTTGGCAGCCAAGATCTGGATATTCGGGATGGGGTCATGTGCATGACGCTGTGCGGCGCTTTGCATACAAAGAGGCAAATCCCACCTCAGATCCGGAGAAAATGCCAAAGGGTTGGACGTCCGCATGCTTGCTTGTGACAACAACAGCCCCCTCCCTTCGATGTTGTTTCAACATTTATGTGTTTTATTTCATTTGACACATTTGTTCTCATATTTCATTTTTGGTTTATTGTACACCTACGCAGGTGTGCGAGCTGTTTGGGAAGGGGAGGGATCGCTCCCACGCTGAGTATATTGATTTGGAGACAACCCCCTTTGCTTTGAACCCAAAGCGAGCTGATCCAGATCCGCAAGATGGAGACCCGGCCTCCAGGCAAGATGCCCGCGACGCAGCCAAGCAGGAGAGGCCGTGGCTACCAATGAGGCCAATGCGGCTGTAACATTTGAAGAAAAGATAAGCCGCAGCCTGGAGGTGTTGAATTCGTTGGTGAAGTATGTCTTGCAGCCATAAGCACCTCCACCGGCTGCAGGACTTACACCAGCCGGAGCGCCGGTTATTGACCCTGTGCGCTTCCAACAACTCACAAAAATGGTGATACTGTGTGGGGATGACCCCGCAAGAGCTGCATGCAAGGCCACGTGCATGGATCAGCTAGAGGCCTACTTTCTGGGGGAAATGCCCCCTCCCCCCCCTTGACGCCACACCCAGTGATGACGGCGCTGCTGGCGATAATATCATATGTTATAAATCCCCCTTGTTAAATCACATCTAGCCATTGAACTCTGTCCCGTCTGATGCTTGAGACTCCGCAGTCCTAATCTGGGCTGCTGTCCTTAGCCATTGTGTCTGGCCCGCATCTGCCTGGGATATGTAATGTTTGCAAAGTGCGTCTTTCAACCACGCATGTTCCACTTGATCTGCATGAACTGAGTTGTCGTTTGACCGGAAGGCTCTGCCAAGGGAGGAGTAATCGATGTCTGAGGTGAAATGGGAATTTCTCCCCCTGGCCCGTGCAGCAGCTACGGCTTTTCTAATATCGCTCTTTATCCAGTGGCTCTCTTCTTGGCCAATGCCATCTAGGCCGTCATGGTCCAATAGCATGTTGTGCAGAATGCAGCAACATCTAAACACAGTCCCTATCTTGCTTGCTGGCCTATACAATAGCGGTTTCTTTAGGATTCTAAACCGTTGTCTGATAATACCAAATGTGTCTTCGATGTCTTTGCGGACTGAGCCGACGCGTGAGTTCCAAATGGCCCTCACGCCGGTGCAAATGCCGTCGAAGACGCATATGGTGGCCCTCCATGTCAGATAACCGGCATCACGCATGATCCAGGCACCCTTAATCCACACCGACGCACCGGCGTCAACAAACATCTGAAATTTCCAGTCGGTAAATAGGCGCTGGTTGCGCACTGCGTCCACAAAGTCATCCCTCCTGACTGTTGTCTTGTCATTGAATGCTCCCGGGAAAGGACCCGCCACCGACAACACCCGGTGGCTGTGGCTGGACACCGCATTGAAGACAACGGTAGGATAGCCCTCCTTACCGACATTCTCTCCAATGTGCACGATAGGAAGGGCATCCACAGCCAGATGGATGCCGTCCATACTGCCAATGCAGCCAGGGAAGCCCTGCCCGCGGAACGGCGCTTCCAGGTGAGCGAGCTCCTCAGGTGTCTGAGGCCACTTGAGCACCTCCCCGCCGTAGGTGTCCTCCATCCATGCAGCCCATTTGTGAAAGAAAACTTTCATGGTGCTTTTACTCATGCCGCCGGCGAAGCGCCCTTCATCCATATAGCCGCCAATGGCCAGGATGCGCAAGAACGTCATTATCTGTTGCGCAGCACAATGACACGAGGTCACTACGCATATCTATGTACCTAGGGAGCAGCCATAGTACGCAGGATATAGCCATCACACATCATCGCAGGCGCCGGCATACCTTGTATGCCAAAAGGGTGGGTTGTCCTGATCCGCCTCCCCGCCCCACTGGTTCCTCATTGCCGACTTTCCACTTGCCGCTAGCCACAGCTCTGTCGTGGATCTTCCAAAACACCCCAAGAGGGACTCGAAACGTCTCACGGAAAAGTCGGCGGCGGTAGCTCGTGTATTTGCGATTCAGGAATTGCTTCCATGGCATGACCTTGCCTAGTTCTGCGCTGGGGGGCTTATTTCTTATGGCGTTGAGGCCAGCAAAACCGTCCTCCTTCCAACAGTATTTGCGTTGTGCGGTCTCGGCCTTACGCTTCCGGCCACGCGGCTCTGCAATGTTCTCAGCGTGCTGCCTCGCCTTGCGCGACGCAACGGCTGCCGCTGCCATTGTCATAGCCAGGGCAGCTACAACAACGAGAAGTAGAAGTTTGCGTTTGTGGGTGGGGTCGAAGTTGTGAGTTGCAGCGGCGCCATCGCACAGCGCCGCTAAGAGGGCCGACAGCTCGATCCGTGGGATCTGCAGCTGTCGGGAAAGCCCTGTACAGAGGGCTTTTGAAAAAATAATTTCTGTACACTACCGGCGCCAAGATCTCCCGCTCGGCCCGTCCGATATGTTTTTTCGCGTACAGATACTCCTAGATACAGCCTTACTTTTAGGAGTGGGACCTGTACTACGGCAGCGTTTGATGGCGAGGAGGGTACGGCCGGATCAGCGGTGGGAGGCGGGTGTTGGAGCTGGTGGTGGCCAGCCGGGAAGCAGCGCCAGGAAAGGGCGCTCGCTAGCTGTCGACCAGCCCTGTGCCGGTCGAACCTTGCCGAGGGGTGAGGCAAGACATGACACAGGACGGTGGCTAGTCGCAGACGGAGGAGCGGCTACAGGAGGCGGCGGCGATCCTTAGGATCAGCCGCCGCCGGAAAGCCCTGTACGGAGGGCTTTTTTGGATACTAAAAATAATGTCCGTACCCGGCATCGCGCTAGTTGGGGAGCAGCACCAGGGTAGGGCGCTCACTAGCGCGCCGCTACGTCGTCCAGCGTCATCTCCCGGGGGGAGGAGTCAGCTGGGACGGCAAGGAGGACGGTCGCGACGGGAGGAGCGACACGATCTGGCGACGACGACCCTTTGGGTCGGCGCCGCCGGAAAACCCGGCACGGAGGGTTTTGTTTAATTCCGGGCGCCCGCGGCCCGCCGGATCCGGCTACGGTGACCTTCCCCCCCCCCTCTTCGACACCCACTACCCCGACAGACCTTCATACTCCTAGGAGTCCTTGAGCGTGGGCCCGGGTGAGCGCGGAGGCCCCCGCTCAAGAAAAGGCTGCTCGGTGGACGCGCGATCAGAGGGGGGAGGGTACGGCCACAGGCCGGAAAACCGACAGGTACCCGGGTACCAGACAGAGAAAAAACCGGGGAAATGAGCGGGGAAAATTCAGGCGCGGAGGCAGGAGCGCTAGTTTTTTCTATGTCTGTGTGTCTCGGTCCCCCCCACCTGTCCTCGAGGTGGTGGGGGACCTCGACAAGGAGGACCGCCGCGTCGGTGGACGCGGCAAGACCTTGGGGCGGGGTTTACGGGATGGAGCGGCGGGATCGACGAGCGACCGCGCGAGGAGGGGTTTTTTGCCAGCCTTTCCCCTCCTACCTTCGGCAAGACCGAAGTCACGCGGGAGCTAGATTAGGCTGGCCCGTCGTCCCTCCCGAACGCCGACCGGCCTAGGCCGGTCGACACCCCGGTTCGGCGGGAGCGGGCCGTGCATCGTGAAGGTCGAGCAGCAGTTTAGTTTTGCATTTCTCGACAAGTGGATTTATTTTTAGATCTGTTTTTCTTGATTACAAAATTATTAGCTGTTACTGCCATTGGAGAGGTTGGGATTAGTGGTTAACGGTCTACCTCAGTCTACTAAGTCCTGTATGGCATAGCAAAAGGGGGGGCCCAGAGACAGCAGCCGGTTTATACTGGTATTGTTGTAAACAATTTCAATTTCAATTTCAATTTCGTCATGTTTGAATTCGCGCGCCGGGTGCGCGCGCGGGTGGTGATGCGCTGGATGCTCCTACATATATTCGTACGGGTACTGTTACGGTACATGTACGGGTAACATGCCGACGTCAGCACATCGCTACGCGAACGATAAAAGTTCCGTACAAAAGTCGAAAGTCGACTTCGTTTTCTAAACCTCAACTTTAATTTATTAGATGTGTGACTTGTATTTGCGGGGCTAGCGATTAGCAAGCGTTGCCATGACTCTTCGCAAGTCTTAGCGTCCATGCTAGCTTTTCATAGGCATGTTGTCGACGTCCCGGACGTCAAGTCCTCCGTCTCTGCACAAGTTGTACAACTATAGCATTGTTAGTTCATCAGTTTTGGCATCGCACATAAGGACACGCCACCCAACTCCGGTCAAATTGCAATTTCTAGTAGAACAATCTTGAGACTACCAACGAGGGCAACGGGTCGGGTGGCATCGACACGGACCCCACCCTGTATGTTTAAGCTGCTCTACCATACGACGCGTACATCCACCCGCGCGATTGGGTAGACGACTTACCTACGGCGTACACGCACTCGCTTCCGCCGTTAACTTTCACACGCCCGTGTCTGTGGCGACCGCGCCAGGACGAGGGCGACAAGTTCCTCACCCATGAGCGACGTATTACGTCTCGCGACGAGTACATGCACCTAGTTTGCTATGGACTTTTCACGCCACCATTAACACGACACTCGAGACAATTATGGACGCACTTCGTTCGAAAATACATACCTCGCAAGCCGAAGCGGACATCTTGGGTCTATTCGACGCGACCGCGAGGACGCATATGGCGTGCAGCAACGCCTACGAAGAGAGGCCCACTTACCTCAGACGCTTCAAGTGCACGAAGCTTATGTCCGGCGAAGAACGCGTCGCCGAGCGCCTCGTCTACTCCCGCTTCTTCGACACGCATATCGGCGAACGCAGCGCCAACTGTGTCGACGGACTAAGCGCCTCGAAGTCAGTCCGCACGCCGCAGCCAAGGCACAAGCATCACTATAGTTCATACACCAGCCATGAGGAGAAGGCGGCAACACCAACCCAAGCGTTACCAACCCGGGAGACGCAAACGGAGGAAAGCCAAAGGACAAGAGGCCGGCACTCATCAAGGGAAAAGCGGACGCGAAGCCCGACAAGCCCAAACCCCGCCCACATCCGTAAGCCGAGGTCAAACATGACACGCAAGGCTGACGGGGTGAACCGCCGGGCCGATTCATGCAAGCCCGACTCCGTCTACATGCGTTATCGCGTGCGGCGAAGTAGGAAAGAGTGGGAGAATATCGGCACGAGCGGGCAAGTCCTACAATGGATTCGGGAGGGAGTGACTATCCCCTTCCGACACAACCGACCCCCCCCCCCCCCAACCAAGGCGTTTCAATATTAGACGCAACACCGGAAGCAACTTGCGTTTGTCAACGCGGAACTACCGGCTGGCAAAAACCCCCTCCTTGCGTGGTCGCTCGTCGATCCCGCCACCTCATCCCGTAAGCCCCGCCAAGGTTGCCGCCGCATCCGCCGACGCGACGGTCCTCCTTGTCGAGGTCCCCCGTCACCTCGAGGGCATGTGGGGCGGACCGAGACACATAGACATAGAAAAAATGGGCACCTGAATTTTCCGAAACCTGAATCCTCCGCACCTGAATTTTCACCGCTCATTTCCATGGTTTTTTCTCTGTCTGGTACCCTGTTGTAAGTAATACCGTATACGTATTAGTTGCAGATAGCTATTGTAAGCTACTCTAGATATGATTAGTACATGTCTAGATCGGACATACCGATAAACTGTTTGACTCGGTACAGAGCTGTCGCTAGGCTACAGCTCTAACACTTCCGTTGTCCCGACACCACGCCTGTAGGCTGGTTGTCGCCGTAACTGTTCCGTTTGCGGGACTGTGACTGTAACTGCGTTTGCGTACGTTATCTTCCACACTAACTGTGTTTGCATGGTCTAATAGGTTATGGGCCCCCGCCTCACGTCACTCACGCGCGAAAACCTGGTTCGGCGAGCTGCGATCGACAGCTCTCCCGCAGAAGGCAAGTTTCCTTAGACTCCTAGTACTTTCAACCTGTAGTCGGCGGTATCGCCAGTATAAACTGCGATTTTAAAACCCGCCACCACCCCTCTTAAGTCAGCCACCCGACGGAGATAGCCAGCCACCCACACCGACGCACTCGTCGTGTGTGGACAGGGTGCACACAGGTCCAAGCTGGAGAACGGGGGGGTGCACCATCGGGTGAATACGCATCCACAGGTTGCACGCCGGCCGTAGCTTACCTTTTTTATTTTTATATTATTCTAGCGAATCAGCCACCAGCGCAGCGCTCCACCTGTCCTGGCCTTGGCCTCGACTTGTGCCCCACAATGGGTGGAGGATACAGAGAAGGTGCTCTGAGACACCCCGGGGCTACAGGCCGAGTGGTCGGCGGGCATCAGGCCGTCTCTTTGCATACCGCTGTTAGGCACGAGTCCGGCTAGCGGTTTTTACCGCTGCCTGTTTTTTATTCCGCTCTTTCTTTTTCGCCCTCTGTCGAAATGGCGCAGAAAACTCCGCCTGTTTCACCCCCTGACTCCCCTAAGTCAGGCTCTCACCAGAGCACCCTCGATCACCCCCCGGATACTCTCGCGCTGCTCGTTGCGCAAGTGGCGCGCTTAACAGCTCGTTTCGACTCGCAGTCGGCCGAGGGTGCTGTTGTTGCTGCGGGTGCTAATCCGCACCCCCCTGTAGTTCAGCGCCGCCACGATGCTCACCTCGAACCCGTCCGGGACAGCCACGACGGCCACACCCTCCACATGCTTGAACATCCCCACCCTGGTTTCGTACCCCTGGACGCAGAAACAGTCTTTGCTGCTGCTACTCCTGCAGCTCCTGTTGGCGACCCCACAGTCGCACAGCGCCGTCACGATGCGCCCCGCGAGCCCTCGCGTGCCGACGCGCACCACGACCCCCCGCGTCACGCCATCCGGGTTGATCACCTACCACCACCTCCCCCCTTCCCCCCCGCCGGATATTCCATTCAACACCCCGGCCCTCATATCCCGGAGGCGCCCTCTCACCTCGTCCCCCCCTACCGTGACCACCCGCACTTGTACGGCCCGCCGCGTCCCATGGCCGGCCGCTCTCCCTTTCCCGGTGGCCCACCTCCTCCCTTTCATGGCCGGCACTCTCCCCCAGTCCAACATGGCGACCCCGCCACCCGTGGTCGTCGTCGCCCCACTATTGACCCGGTGGTCATCAACCGGGCGGCACACGAAGCCCCCGGCTTCGACAAGGACGCCCTCAACCGGTCCATGAAGATGTCGGTCCCCGTCATGTGCCCGACCACGGACTTTAAGCAATGGAAGAGGACCTTCCTTAATTTCCTGTCCATCAAGGCCGCATACCTCATTCCACAGGTGGCCATCCGCGACTCCGGCGTCTGGCTCGACGAACAAGCGCAACACTACGCCTACACGCTGCTTCTGCATGCAGCCAGCGCGAATAAGCGCGCTGACCAAGCGATGAAATGCGTTTCTCCAGCACGCCCTGACTGCGCCGCTGCCGCGTGGGACATCCTTTGTGAACGCCTCGATTGTCGGTCTTTTGCTCGCTCCTTGTCCCTCCTAGACAACCTGACGGTCAGACAGCGCCCTGGTCAGTCACTCAGTGACTATGTCCACTACATGCGCCAGACCTTTGACGACTACAACGACACATGCCAATTGGTTGATGGCTCCGTTGCCATCCACCCCCACCACCTCGGTCTCCTCATGCTGCGCGGTATCTCCAGCAGCGGCCCACACGGCCAGGCGAAGCAATGCGTCATCAACGCCTTTGACACGGACTACATCATGTCGGCTGATGAAGTGATGGCCAGCATTCTCCACCTTGCGCACAACATGGATGACGACCCTGCTCCGGACACACCCGCTCCGGCCATATCACCCCCTCCCATCTCCGCGTTCGTCGCTGCGGGCCGCGGCTCGCACAGCGGTCGAGGCCCACCACACCGTAACCCTCGCGGCCATCGACCCAACAAGTGTGGCGTGTGTGGCAGCCTCAACCATCTCATGTCCGCCTGCACTGCCACGGATGACGCTATCCTTAAGTGGAATCTCGCCAAGCGTAAGCTGACAGTCCAGAAGTACGGCGCCGCTGACGGCACCCCCTATGCTCACGCTGCGCTTCTGAGCGACGTCCCTGCCGACGACGCCCCCGCCGATGACACCGACTGCCTACCCACCCTCAAGGACTGCGCTGATGACTACGCTGACGACGAGGTGAGTGTCCCATGCAGCTCTGTGGCATTCTCCTCTTCCCTCGCCCCGGGTCGTAACCTGTCAAAGTTTTGGGTCGTAGATTCCGCCTGCTCGATTAACCTCACTGCGTTCCGAGATGACTTCGTGAAATTCACGCCCCCCTCCGCTCCCTCTCGCGTGGGCGGTGTCGGCGTTGACGTTAAGGGCAGTGGCTCAGTGCGAATTTCTGTCAGACTTGCCTCTGGCCAGCTCATTCACCGCACTGTGTATGCACTCTACACCCCTGACCTATCATCTCGCTCCGCACAGCGTATCGGCAGACTACTTAGTGTCAGCTGGATGCAACCTCACAGCGGCTGTGAATTCATATTCCCCTCCAACTCTGACACTGGTTTGCTTTTGGTACCCACAGGCATGGGTGTGCTAAAACCTTCCGGAAACGGTCTCTACCTCCTCCCCCACCAGCCGGACCTCCCGTCAAGCCCATCCGCACCGGCGGCACTTGACCCCTCACCTCAGGTTGCCCTTACTGCCCAGTGTGATCCCATCCTATGCCACCGCCGACTTGGCCACCTCAACATGCAAAGCCTTCATGCCCAGCATAATCACGGTGTCCCGACTAGCCCTGTGTTACCTAGCGCTGTAACTAAAGTTTTTTGCGACTCTTGCTTACTTCACAAAGCCACAGCTGCACCACGCAACACAGCCGCTTGCGCGAAGCCATCCCACCCCCTCCTCAACCTGTCCGCTGACCTCTGGGGCCCGGTCAATCTCCCCTCCCCACATGGCCTCCGTTACTGCTTGCTCGTCATCGACCACCACACCAACTACATGTGGGTGCGGTTCCTTAAGTCTAAAGACGACGCATGTTCGGAATTGGAAACCATCCTCTTGGACATCAAACACCTGCATGCCCGCCATCACTCCCAGACGGGCGCGTTCGCACCGGTCCTCAAATTTGACTCAGATTCTGTGTTTGAAGCTGATGTCACTCGCCGGATGTGCGCACACCTCGGCGTCGGGGTGCAGTTCTCTGCCCCATACGCCCACCACATGCTCGGCAAGGCCGAACGTCCATGGCGCACTATCCGGGACAATGCATCGGCGATGCTCCACAACATGGCCGTTCCCAACTCCATGTGGTCGTGCGCTGTCAGCACTGTTGTGTACCTTCGCAACCGCACATACAGTCGCTCGGTCGGACCTAATGGGGGCGTCCCCCTCACACTCCTTACGTCGTCGGTGCCCGACGCCTCCAAGTTCCGCGTCTTCGGCTGCGCCGTTTTCGCCAAGGTCCCCGACAAACAACGTCGGAAACTCAGTGAAAAAGCATTTCGCGGCGTCATGGTGGGCTATCCCCCTGACGCACCCGGGTATCGTGTCTACAATCCGGAAACGCGTCGCATCACCACTTCCGTACATGTTGTCTTTCAGGAAGACACACCAGGCTTCGACACACAACCCTCCGTCGACTCGACCATCACCGACTCTTCGGAAGACGTACCCGCACACTCACCCCTACCCCCCCCGACAGCCCCTCGCCATGCTCGGCTCCGCTCCAACCCCATTCGCTACGGCGATATGGTTGCCCACATGTCCGACTACCCACCAATCCTCGTAACGGCGTGTTGTGATCCTGAACAAGGCAAAGCTCAAGAGGACATCTTTGAGCACCCTCACGTCCCCGACCTTGTCACGGGTCCCCCACACACACCTGCCGGCACGTCCTCTACCGCCGTCGCCCTCCTCTCCGCCCGAGAGTGTGTGGAACCAAAATCCTACCGGGCTGCGCTGGACAACGCCCAAGCCCCCCAATGGCAAGCCGCTACGCAACATGAGTATTCTTCCCTCATCAGCAACGGCACGTGGGACCTTGTGGACCTCCCCCCAGGCCGCATGGTCGTCAACAACATGTGGATCTTCAAAGTCAAGTCGGATACAGCCGGCGACGTCTCCCGCTTCAAAGCGCGGTTCGTCGCCAAGGGGTGCAGTCAACGCGCCGGACTGGACTACACGGAGACCTTCTCCCCGGTCATCCGCATGGCCAGCCTGCGTCTCTTCCTAACCATCGCAGCCGCCCGCGACCTTGAACTCTGCCAGCTTGACATCGACACAGCGTTTCTCTACGCCCCCATCCGTGAGGATGTGTACATCCGCCAGCCCCTCGGCTTCACCGATGGAACGTCCAAGGTTTGTCACCTCAAGCGCTGCCTCTACGGCCTTAAGCAGTCCCCCCGCGAGTTCAACATGCTACTTCGTGCATGGCTCGTCGACCATGGATGGCAACAATGCGTCTCCGACCCGTGCATCTACATCTTCCGCACCGGCCACGTTTTCGCCATGATCGCCATGTACGTCGATGACATTCCCGCGGCCTGCAGTGATGCCACTTGGCTCGCATCGTTCAAAGCCCAACTCGGAGCACGGTTCAAGATCAAGGACCTAGGCGACCTCTCCCAACTCCTCGGCATGCACATCACCCGCGATCGATCCACGCGCACGATCTCACTAAACCAGTCCAAGTACCTGCGCGACATCCTCGCCAAGTACGGCATGTCCGACTCTAAGCCGTCGTCCCTTCCGATGGACCCGGGCTTTCTCGCCGGCCTCGCACACTTGAATTCGCCCTCTCTCACAGGGGTGGCCAAGGACGTCTACCCCAGCCTCTTGGGCAGCCTCCAGTATGCAGCCGTTTGTTCACGCCCCGATGTCTCCACGGCGTTGAGCATCCTCGGCTCTGCCCAAGCCTCACCCACCGAGGCACACTTGCATGCTCTGAAAAAGGTCCTCCGCTACCTCCATGGCACCATCGACATGCGCCTGACGTTGGGGGGGGGCATGGACCAAAGCCTCCAACTCACAGGCTTTGCCGACGCTGATTGGGCCAACGACAGCAGCACCCGCAAGTCTCGCTCCGGCTATCTCTTCACCCTCGGACGCGGGCCCATCAGTTACAAGTCCAAACAACAGACTTGTGTGGCTCAATCCACGTGTGAAGCCGAGTACTACTCTGCGGCTGACGCCACCAAGGAGGGACTCCACCTCCGATAACTCATGGGGGAAATCTTCGACTCCCCCATCACCGAAACCACCACCATCTGGGAGGACAACCAAAGCGCCATTGCATACTCCCAGAATGCCTTGGTCAGCGAGAAGACTAAACACATCGGCCTGAAGTGGCACTTCCTCAAAGACCACGTGGAGCAAGGGACCATCAAGTTGAGGTACCTCCCCACTGACCAGATGGTGGCTGACATGCTCACCAAACCCCTCCCAAGACCTGCACTAGCAAGACATCGAAGTGCGATCCTTGGAGGACAAGACCCAATGCAACGCTTCATCCCGTAGCTACCTTCAGGGGGAGTGTTGTAAGTAATACCTTCTAGTTATTAGCTGCAGGTAGCTACTGTAAGCTACTCTAGATATGATTAGTACATGTCTAGATCGGACATACCGATAAACTGTTTGACTCGGTACAAAGCTGTCGCTAGGCTATAGCTCTAACACTTCTGTTGTCCCGACACCACGCCTGTAGGCTGGTTGTCGCCGTAACTGTTCCGTTTGCGGGACTGTGACTGTAACTACGTTTGCGTACGTTATTTTCCACACTAACTGTGTTTGCATGGTCTAACATACCCGGGTATCTGTCAGGTAGTCCGGCATGCGTTCGTACCCTCCCCCCTCTGATCGCGCGTCCACCTAGTAGACTTTGTTGAAACAGGGGCCTCCGCGCTCACCCGGGCCCCCCCGCAAGGGTCTCGTCTATCCAGTAGTGGGTATCGAGGAGGGGGGGGGGGTCATGTCACCATAGCCGCATCCGTCGGGCCGCGGGTGCACGGAAATTAGTCAAAAACCCTCCGTACGGGGTTTTCCGGCGGCGTCGACCCGGAGGGTCGTCGTCGCCAGATCTTGTCGCTCCTTCCGTCGCAACTAGCCTCCTTGCCGCCCAAACTTACTCCTCCCCGGCGCCCGCCGGCGGCGCAGCGGCGGCGGCCCCGGAGGGGGGTGCGCTCGCAGGCCCGTCGGCATCCCCTCACCTCCCCGTGGTGGGCACTGGAAACCCCGTAGCCGTGCCAGGCATGGCACGGTAGGGGGCTAAGAGGGCCGACAGCTCGATCCGCAGGATCAGGAGCTGTCGGGAAAGCCTTGTACATAGGGCTTTTGAAGAAGTAATTTCTGTGCAATACCGGCACCGAGATCTCCCGCTCGGTCCGTCCAATATGTTTTTTCGCGTACATATACTCCTAAGCGCGGAGGCCCCTATTTCAACAAAGTCTACTAGGTGGACGCGCGATCAGAGGGGGGAGGGTACGGACGCAGGCCGGACTACCTGACAGATACCCGGGTACCAGACAGAGAAAAAAACCAGGGAAATGAGCGGTGAAAATTCAGGTGCGGAGGCAGGAGCGCCCAATTTTTTCTATGTCTATGTGTCTCGGTCCCCCCCACATGCCCTCGAGGTGACGGGGGACCTCGACAAGGAGGACCGTCGCGTCGGCGGATGCGGCGGCGACCTTGGCGGGGCTTACGGGATGGAGCGGCGGGATCGACGAGCGACCACGCGAGGAGGGTTTTTTTGCCAGCCTTTCCCCTCCTATCTTCGGCAAGACCGAAGTCACGCGGGAGCTAGATTAGGCGTTCGGGAGGGACGACGACGGCCCGTCGTCCCTCCCGAACGCCGACCGGCCTCGGCCGGTCGGCACCCCGGCTCGGTGGGAGCGGGCCGAGCATCGTGAAGGTCGAGCAGCAGTTTACTTTTGCATTTCTCGACAAGTGGATTTATTTTTAGATATATTTTTCTTGATTACAAAATTATTACTCTGTTACTGCTTAGGCGGGGGGACTGTGGCAATTACTGAGGTTGCTTACAATTTTTTAACTCCCGAGGAACGTCGACACACATTGCTGATAGGTGTGTCGATAGTTCCTTTACATTACTGCCAATGATCTAGAGGGGCTATTATAGTACATCATTACCAGTACATGTATGTTCACAATTGTGAGCGTAAGAGACCCGGGCCCAACTTGCTAATAAGTCCTGTATGGCGAAGTAGAGTGGCCCGAGAGACAACACTCGGTCCAGTTTGCCGGCACATCATGTAAATATTTTTCAATTTCCAATACTCCTCCCCCCCCGGGAGATGTATCCTGTCGGCGTGGTGGCTCGCTAGTGAGCGCCCTACCCTGGTGCTGCTCCCCAACTAGCTCGACGCCGGGTACGGACATTAGTTTAATTTCCAAAAAGCCCTCAGTACATGGCTTTCCGGTGGCGGCTGATCCTAAGGATCGCCTCCGCCTCACATAGCCGCTCCTCCGCATGCGACCGGCCACCGGCCTGTGCCATGTCTTGCCTCACCCCCTTGGAAGTGTCGACAGGCTCATGGTTGGTCGGCGGCTAGCGAGCGCCCTTTCCTGGCGCTGCTTCCCGGCTGACCACCACCAGCTCCCACACCCGCCTCCCACCGCTGATCCGGCCGTACCCTCCTCGCCATCAAACGCTCATGAAGTACAGGTCCCACCTCCTCGAGGTAGGACTTTTCTAAGTATAATCTGTATGCGAAAAAACATATCGGACGGGCCGAGCGGGAAATCTTGGTGCCGGTATTGCACAGAAACTATTTCTTCAAAAGCCCTATGTACAAGGCTTTCCCGACAGCTGCTGATCCCGCGGATCGAGCTGTCGGCCCTCTTAGCCCCCTACCGTGCCATGCCTGGCACGGCTACGGGGTTTCCAGCGCCCACCACGGGGAGGTGAGGGGATGCCGACGGGCCTGCGAGCGCACCCCCCTTAGGGGCCGCCGCCGCTGCGCCGCCGGCGGGCGCCCCGCAATGTAGTGCTGCATGACTGTACTCGTCACATTTATAGCGAGTCAACGGAGACGGCCGAGCACATGTTTCGCTTGAGACCGGGGGCGGGGGGTGTAAATCATCTTTGCAAGGTGCATTGTATGAATAGTCGAGCTGTGAGGAATACGTATGGTCGTGATAACACGAGCATTGCATGGAACTAGTCGGCCCTCTATAACAATGACAATGAAAGTTCATGTGGCACATGACCTCGACCGGTGCACAACCGCGCCGGTGGTCTGTCACCGCGGGTTTGCGCGGGCGCTCTATGGGGCGCGGGGCTGCTCCTGGAACCCAGTAGGTTCGGGCTATGTTTTTCCTATCAATATAATACATAGTAGGATATAACTTTTTATCTTTCGCGGATGGTGGCAAAGTTCATCTTAGAACCGGCCCTAAACTGTGTACAGGTAAGAGACAAGCGGGGAGGGAAACCCTAACTACCCGGCACTTACCTGTAGCCCTAACCCCTCGCGCTAGGATATGACATTGATGGGATAGAATATTTCAAATAATGGAGTAAACGAGTTTCGTACCTGTACACGGTACATTCACTGCTCGGTCAGACGAGGGTAATGTGTACGACGGTTCGCTGATCCCTGTATATACAGAATGGCGGACTGTGGTGAGGTTGAGGATCTGGAGAGTCGTCGTGTACCTGTAGCAGTGTGGCGGCACCACCTCAAGAAGCCCTGCCCTCCTTCAAGGCTGTGCACATGATACAGCACGCTGACGACAACTAGTCAAACGGCAAAGCCTTAGCTTAAACCTTGATTAACTTGCCCAGGCAGTGGGCGGGAGGCAGAGCACCTGTGACAGGAGCTCTATTGGCGCGAAACGTTGACCACAAATTGTCGGAAAATACCACTACCCCCTTAACAGCCAGTCGCAATGGCCTCAAAGCTGGGGCGAGGGCGTGGCGATATAAAAGGTGGTACGGATGTCCAGTGGGCATTATTTTCCATTGTGGCGGTGCTCGGCTTCTTGGGCGTGTGGCACATGCACCTGCTGGGCGCTGACGTGGACCGAGCAGCGACTTACATGGCGGAGAGCCTTCGAACGGAGCTATCGATATCACCAAGAAAGCAGGTATCGCCACAAACAGGCACCGCCCACCCACGCTATGATCTTGCATAGGCGCCTTGATTGCGGGTCCCTCCGCGCCGCCGGCCCTTGACCACTCGGCCAATTTTCAAAACTCGAGACTGCAATCAACGGTGGCGGTTGTTTTATTTTTATTATATTATTTATATTATCACGAATATTTACAAAACGCTCAAACCACGACTCGCCACTTGCACTGGGACTTTGATAACACAGAAGCACCAACGCGCGGATACGCCAAAGCTCGAATGGGCTGTCATAGTGGCGGTCTTCTGAATCATCAACAAGTTTTTTTCCGAGCTCGCTGCTGTTGGAAACCTCTCGACGAGTCCGTTAGTTTCCAACAAGCCCTCCCAACGAGTATTTTGTGGCAGAGTATATTCCTGCTA